>JAVJIF010012033.1:0-89695 GCA_038442645.1 Agave tequilana | reverse complement strand
AGTCATAAATCATATATTAACTCGCATAGCATGGTATCATGTACTAAAACTACGGTAGCAAGTGTTAGGCATGCTAAAATATCCAACATATCAATTTCATGTTAAAATACAAAAAGGTATTAAAAATATTTTAAACCAAAATTGTTTGTATGGGTTTTTAAATGTTTAAGCGACCAATTCACTACTTTCGGCCGTCCATTTTGCGTCGCTTAATAGATAGGCAAAAGGTATTAAAAATATTTTTATTTTGGGTTTATAGATACTTGAAATAATATAGATCAACTTTAACAGAGTGGATCTTATTTCGAATGTCGGAGGGTTTGAATTTGACTGGAAAAGGATTCGGGCTCAAATCCTTTTGGAAGGACAACAAGTTTATCTCTCTCTCCATATATATATATATATATATATATATATATTATATATATATATATTTATATATATATATATATATATATATATTATATATATATATATGTATAGAGAGAGAGAGAGAGACTTGTGTAGTTTCGGAAGGATTCGAGCCTAAATCATTCTCATTCAAATATCAACATTCGACATTCAAATACAAGATCCACTCCATTGAAGTTATCTATATTATTTAAAGTAACTAAAAAATCAAAAATCAAATGTTTTGAATACTTTTTTCCCATCTATCAAGCGGCCAAAATGGACGCCGGAAGTAGTGAATTGGTTAGATTTATGTCATTAGACATACAAATTCTCCGATACGGTCATTTGATCATGATCTAAACATTTAAAAACCCCTAAAAACTAATTTTTATTAGGTTTCAAATATTCTACACCGTTTAAAATAACCAACTCACTATTTAGCCTGTTCGTTTTTCCCCTGCTAGATGCATGGTAAAAAGTATTTTAAAATACTTGAATTTAGTTTATAGATACATAAAATAATATAGATCAAGTTCAATGAAATAGATCTTGTATTTGAATGATGTATGCTTGTATTTGAGTGAGAAAGATTCAGGCTCGAATTCTTCCGAAACTATACTAGTCTATACACACACACACACTTTTGTAGTTCCGGAAAGATTTGAGCTTACTCAAATACCAACATCTGATATTCAAATATAGGATCACTCTGTTAAAATTAATTTATATTATTTAAAATAACTAAAAAAAAAAAATCAAGTGTTTTGAATACTTTTTGCCCATCAATTAACTGGTGCAAAATGGATGGCCGAAAGTAATGAGTTGTTAGATTTATGTCTTTAAATATACGAATTCTCGATCTGGCCATTTGATCATGATCTAAACATTTAAAAACTCCTACAAAACCAATTTTTGTTAGGTTTCAATATTCTACACCATTAAACTAATCAACTCACTATTTAAAACTGTCTGTTTTACCTCTACTTGATGCTTAGGCAAAAAGTATTTAAAATTAGTTTGTAGACTTGTGTCTTTAAATATACATGTGTGTATGTATGTATATAGACTTGTGTCCTTCCAAAAGGATTTGAGCCTGAATCCTTCCAACTTAGATACCAACATCTGACATTCGAATACAAGATCCACTCCATTGAAGTTGATCTATATTATTTCACGTATCTATAAACGAAAATCAAGTGTTTTGAATACTTTTTGCCCATACATCAATTAGGAAAAAAACGGACGGTCTACAGAGTGAGTTGGTTAGTTTAACATGTAGACATTTGAAATCTAACAAAAATTAAGTTGTAGGGGTTTTTTTAATGTTTAGATCATAATCAAATGGCCGGATCGAGAATTTTTATGTCTAAAGACATAGATCTAATCAACTCACTACTTTCAGCTGTCCATTTTTGCGCCGCTTGATGGATGGACAAAAAGTATTCAAAACAATTAATTTTTTCATTTTATAACTTAAATTTTGCGACCTTGGACTGCGACTTTGGTCGCTGTCTTGTAAAACAGATAGTTTGAAGATGAAATCTCATACTGCGATATGATCACAGAATTCAATTTTATCTGACAATTTATTATTATGAATGCGACAAAAGTCGCAGTCCTGATGAAAAGGACAGCTTTTAAAATAATTTTTTCTTGCGACTTCAGTAGCATCTCTGATAGATTGGTTATATATTTATGTGTATTTTATTTTGTCTTTCAGATTTTAAATCGAATAGCCAATATTTCTGGTGATGAAAAATTTCAGATAGGCTTTCCTTGGAAGAAGAAGAAGAAGAGAAGAATCACGATGAAAATATTGAAGCTGACATCCTGAGGGAACATGAACCTGTCAAAATAGCTGCTGGAAATTTTAGGTCTGCAACTAAAAATTAATATCTGATACCGCTCTTACTTTTTAGAACGACATTCTCTACAAGTCAAAAATCTAGATCAGACAGCGTGAGGAGACACAGAGAGATAGATATATAAAAGGAGAGAAAAATAATATAAAGAATATAAAACTAATACATCATTTTAAGAAAAGACAAACGATAGGGACTTTTAGTAATTTCAATTATTTTCAAAAGCTGGGTGTCATTTTAGATTGTCGAATTATGTGGCTCATAATGTGCCATGTCACCGCAGGCTGAGAGAGACTCTCAGCTGTCGGCTGATATACATATTTCTGATATATATGTATATGTATATACATGTATGTATGTATATGTATATATGTATGTATATCAGTTTAATTTACTTTATGCTAAGATTAGAATGCAATTGATGGTCTTTTGCTTTGATATTTGTATATTTGCATCGCAATCTTTATGTTGTACGTTGATTTTTGTTCTTCTATCCATTTCAGACCACCGCAGCTTAATAAGAGAGGAATTATCACTAATATTTTGCATAATTGCTGAAGACTTTACAATGTGGTACAATGATTCTCACAAGTGATACATGTTAAGTATCATTGTAGCAAAATAGAAAACCTCTTTGCACATGAAGTGGTCGGGAGGAGGAGGCTTCAATCACAAGATTCACCGTCAACCAAGATAACTGTCAAGCGAACCCCTGAGATTTGATCTCGGGAAGAGGAGGCCTCCATCCTTCTTGCCTCCTCCTCTCCCATCTTGCTTCTCCCTCAATATCCAAAGTAGACCCCCCCCCCCCTCTCTCTTGCTGTTTTCCTTTTCTTTTTCTTCTTCTTTTTTTTTCTTCTTGTTTTTCCATCCATCTTTGCTGTGGAGGTCAGATCTGGTCGTGACCGGCTAGATCCAGCAAGGGGGAGGTCGGATCCGTTTGTTAATGACCAGCTTCATCTAGGGAGAGGTCAGATCTGACCGGATCTGGCGAGAGTAATCTGACCATGACCCAATTTTGGCAAGCAGTGGTCGGCTCCGGTCTTAGCAGGGGCGCCAGTATCAGCCTTGAGGAGATCGAATCTGGCCTTAAGGTGGCCAGATCCGGCTGAAAAGGGCCGAAGTCGGCCTTGAGGAGGCAACGGGAGGATGTGACCACTGAGGAGGCAGAGCGCCAGTAACGAGGACGTAGCAGCTGCGGTTCTTTCTTTTTTCTTTCTTTTCCCTTTTCCTGTGGGTTGCCTGGATCCATCGAGATTCGGCGACAATATGGTTGGTTTCGTCCATGTACGATGAATTATGGCGATGAGGAGTATGATTTCTGTTCGGATCCGACGACGAGGAGGCAACACCGGCCAGATCGTGGAGGACTGTCGGTTTTGTCCAGAAACGGGGTCCAGGGACGATTTGGTCCAGATCCGGCGAGATCGTGGAGGACTGCCATCGAGGCCATATCCGAGCGAGTATGTGGTAGACTTTTGACGATGCCAGATCCGGAGGAGGTCGACGCCTAGGGTGCCGGATTCATCTAGATCCGACAAGATCACGACCGATTGAGGCAACAACAGCTAGATCCTGTTCAGATTCGGCGTCATGGAGGCCAGATCCATCTAGATCCAACGACTAGGGAGCCAGTTGTGTACAGATCTGGCGAGATCGTGAGTTGGTGGATTGCCGATGAGGACAGATCCAGAGGAGGTCGATTTTCGTCTAGACTGTCGACGAGACCAGATCTGATGAGGTGGCGTGACGAGGGAGTAGTGGTTTGAATATTCAATTTGGGGGACCATTTTGAAATTTGAATTTCAAAATGATGTTGTTTATGATGCGACCGTTGATGGGGGCAATTGAGGTGACCTTGGGCAATTTGAATGCGATGTTTCAAATTGTTGGTATGGGGGTTGGGTCCGTTGAGGGGGCAGTTGTGGTCATTATTTATTTGATCATTGATGTAGCATGTGTTGATGTCGCCGGATTTGGGTTGGGGTGTCCAGTCTCATCGAGATACCTTGGTCCGTATTTACTGAGGGGGGGGGATCGGGGGAGTGGACCTGGATACCTTGGTCCGTTGGACGGATTGGATGGGCATCGTGTTTCAAAAAAAAAAATCAAATTTAGTCGGGATAAGGGCTCATTGAAGAAGAGATATGAGGATCCTACTGATGATAGGCTTCTTTACCTGGAAGGGCTTTTCCAGAAAGCACTTACCCTACAAATCGCGTGGATCTATTCTGGATGAGGAGCCAGAGAAGGGAGCCACCGCTTGAGGCGTCAGTGGATTAGTGTGGTGCTCGAGGCGCCAGAGGAGGGCGGCTTTAGGAGTGCTGATGACATATAAGGATGGAGTGAGGAGGAGGTTGGAGTTGGTCGGAAATCAAGCATCGCTTGCAAGGTCGTGTTGCCAACTGGATGCAACGTGGAAGCGTCTTCATGACATCTGGAGTATGGTGAAGCACTATTGGAGTTTTTCTTTTTTCAGGTAGACCAATTTTGTATTTTTTACATCTTTGTTCCCTTCATTTTGAGATTGTTTTGTTAAGTACTTAATAATGAAATACCATGGGCTTTCCTGGCCCCATAAGCCCCATGGTTTTTTCTCAAAAAAAAAAACAAAGAAAGAAAGAAAGAAAACTTCTTTGCACTGAACAAAATGTTTAGAGTTTAAATCTCGCTTACACCACCCTACTGTTTAATATTCCAAAAAGTAAACGTGAAGCATGTCATGTATGTTTTGTCTTTATATTTCTTATTTTATGTTAAACTCTTATGCCAGTGAGAAGGACTGTAATGCAAACTAGCCGGAGAATTACTGACAGTTACGAGTACACTGAAGATCAAAGATAAGTGCACAATCTTTAATTAGAGATAAACATTATAGTAACCCTTATACATATGTCATGCGCTTGTTCGCGTGGAAGTTGTTCTTGTGAATTTTTTTTTCTTTTTACGCAACATATTAGGTTTCCTGTTATTATTAAAATAAAATTATATAGCTAAACAAAATTGACACTTCTAATGATAACTTTTTATGATGATATTTTTTTTTTTATATATACAATCTTGCGCGCAAGTCGTATGTTACACCGCCAAAGGAAACTCATTGGAGGGTACACAATAAAAATTAAAGAATAATGTCCATTAATTAAAAATGCACAAATAGATTATTTGATGTCGCAGTAGTTATCTGTAATTGGCTTAAATTTTTCTACTCAGAATGAACAAGCAAGCCCACTCTGTATGAGTTACATCGTGATGTATGTGTGGGGGAGGGGGGGGGGGGGGGGGGAGAGATGGGCTCCCAAGCTAGGAGAAGAACTGTGTAAAAGTTGTGTTTTTTTTTTTTTTTTGACTGGATGTTGCAGTTACTGTAACAAATTGGACCAACTGTTATGTGTAGTATATGCACTGGTCATGTAAATTAAAGAACATATAATGAAACATATATATCTAACTCTTTACTAGTTTATGATTGGAGTATTAGCTTCATCCTATTTTTTCTCAAAAAATAAAAATATATATATGTCTAACTCGTCATTAAAAAACATATATAAGAACAAGATACAAGCTCAGATACAAGCTCAAGGAAAAAAGAGAACACAATGCGCCAAATGGATAAATAGTGTTGTTATAAATGATATTCGCATCACCGGTTTTAAACGAAAATTTGCAAACTTATAATTAATGGGGAGGGGGGATGGCACCCAGAAATTAATGGCTAATCTCCACTAGAGAAATTTAAAGGGGAAATTGGTTACATTCACCTCTATTTTAATATAATTAGAAAAAAAAAAATCTCAGCTTTATAATTGTTTGACATTCTTAAAATAAGAAAAGCAATCAGACACATCGAATCCTTCTTCTCATATAATTTTATTTTTTATTATTTTCTCAAATCCAAGCGTTGCTCTTCACCGCTTGGCGTGAAGGAAGCGTGCTTCTCATTACAGCTGAATCAAATTAAATTTTGTGAATGAGCTTTTTCCTAATTACAGTTTGACATAAGTGACTGAAACGAAATCCTCCCAAATTTAAATATCATTCTGCATTCGCAAATAAATTGTATGGACAGAAACACACATTAAATATGGTCCTAGAGACCGGAAAATCTTTTTTTTTTCCCTAATCAAAAAAAAAAAATCAAATGTAAAGAAATTAATCAAATGGGAAATTCTAAGTTATGTGGTCCACATTTCTGTTTCTCCTAAATATATTTCATCTTAACCAAAAAAAACTAAAGGTCATTTCTGTTTCTGTATGTAAAACCATCCCTTTCAGCTGTAGGGAACAAGTCTTCATGTTCACCAAACCCACAACATCAGCCAGACAGAAAACTTAGCATTAAGACTTAATACTAACTTTAGAACACGTCTTCTCCACTCATGCTTAAACTAGAGCCTGTCAGATCAATTCAAAGCTCTAGAACGTGCAGTTTTTCTTTCTCTCTTTATCTCTTCTCTGATGACAAAAATAAGTTAAAACAAAATTGGAACCTTCTAGTTGACAACGATGTACATAACTCGTGTGAAGCGCCAACCTCGGCTTTTCCTCGTTCAAACGTGGGAAGTGATGAGTTGCAGGTGCACACTTTGATCATATGCATCTTGAATTATTGGGGATCAATTTGCAGCGTGTGCCTTGCAAAGTGCAGCAACCAACTTTGAAGAAGTAATAATAAATAAAAGCAAACAAAAAAACCTTCCACTGATCGGTCCATCGGTTTATGAAATTTTAGGGGAATTTTCTAAGTATGCTGAGAATATTTCAAATTCACACATGAAAATTAAGGAAACATTTCTAAAACAAGAGGCCAACTATCTTGGTATGTGCCCGGTTGATGGGATCCACCTTCTCCCTCTCCTGGAAGTGTTAGCAATCCAATCAGATGGTCGGTTTCCGTCTTGACAAATATGTGGTATTAGATGGAGGTCATTCTCTAGCTTATGCATATGCGCTCATCACTAATTTATCTAAGTTAAATCTCTCGTTCGATAAATGTGAGGATTAACCTGGAAAACTTCCATCTTGTGAGAGGGGTATTACCAGCGGGTTAAGCCGCCGGTTTAAGTCTGTGGACATTTTTCAGTGGAAAACTTCCATTTTTCACCCAATAGATCTAGAATCAATACACCTCAAGAACAAATATATATTTACATACCTGAAGCCATTAGAAAGATTGATGATTGTCCCTTCTAATATCTCCTTTGCAAACCCTAAATGTAGTCTTTTCTTCTCTCTGTCTCTTTGATTGCACTAACCAAAAACTGAGATTTGATGGATTCCACAAAAGGGATTTTTTTTTTTGCCTATTATAGAGGAGAGAATAGGATCTACAAAATAGCAAGTAACCGTATGGGAGAAAACCACCCATCATATGGTTATTTAACTTATATAAAAGTAACCTTTATATTTGGGCATTCATTAAATATCAGTTAGGTTATTATTTATGGAATCCAATTAATAGATAGAAAGGTTAGTGGGCCACTAAAATGTGAGACTAACATTCTCCCACTTGGACCACTAGCCGATTACATTACAACTTTAGAAAACAAACAAAAAAGACTCATTTAAATACATTTGACTCCGTTGGATTCCATACTGAAAAACTTTGACACGTGATCACGAATTTTGAAAATAATAACTGATAAGCCCAAATAATGAGATACTGTAATACTGCAATTAGCTTGGACCACCAATGTGAGTCATAGCGGTTATACAACAATTATATCATACTCCCTTCTACGTACCACAACACTGATAACCCTCACTAATAGAGTCTGTAACCGAAACGATCCCTGTAATTTGTCTTGTCAAGACTTTTCCTGTTTAACAAACATCCATATATAATATGTGCACACATAGTTGGATAACAGGAAATACAGAAACAAACTTTTATTGCGCAATAGTGTCAATTACATAACCACCAAAACATACATTACAGATTACTCAAAAGACCCATTCTAATAACATGTTCTTTGAATGTCTTTGGAGGCAATCCCTTGGTCAACGGATCAGCAACCATTAGAGTGGTACTTAAATTCTCAATTGACACTCGTTGTTTCTGAACTCTTTCTTTAACGACTAAGTACTTAAGTTCCATGTGTTTGGAACCACTAGAGTACTTTCCATTCTTAGAGAAGAAAACGGCTGTTGTATTATCACAAAATATCTTCAGTGGCCTGGCAATAGAATCAACTACACCAAGTGCTGAGATGAAATTACGTAACCATAATGCATGACTTGTGGCCTCGAAACATGCTACGAACTCAGCCTCCATCGTGGATGAAGCAGTGATAGACTGCTTTACGCTCTTCCACGAGATTGCCCCACCAGCTAGCATGAATATAAAGCCTGAGGTAGACTTTCTGCTATCTGGGCAACCAGCAAAATCTGAGTCCGAATAACCGATCAATTCTAACTGATCTGATCTCCTATATGTGAGCATATGATCCTTCGTCCCTTGAAGATACAGCATCACTTTCTTTGCCAATTTCCAATGCTCCATTCCTGGATTACTCTGGTATCTTCCTAACATTCCAACTGCAAAACTGATATCTGGCCTGGTACAAGTTTGTGCATACATCAAGCTTCCAACTGCTGACGCATATGGAACTTTCTGCATTTGTTCCTTTTCTAAGTCATTTCTAGGACACTGACTCCCACTTAATTTGTCACCCTTCATGATGGGTGCACAACTGGCTAAATAAAGTTCTATGTGAAATCTTTCCAAGACTCGATTGATATAACCTTTCTGAGACAGTCCTAATAATCCTCGAGATCTATCCCTGAAGATCTCTATGCCAATGACATAAGCTGCCTCACCCATATCAACCATCTTAAAGTACTTGGTAAGATAGTCTTTGGTTTCATACAGTAAACCAATATCACTACTGGCTAACAAAATATCATCCACATACAGAACCAAAAAGATAAACTTGCTCCCACTGATCTTCAGATATATACACTGATCAACAGTATTTTCTTTAAATCCGAATGAGGTAATGGTATCATTAAACGTTATATACCATTGCCTGGAAGCTTGTTTCAGTCCGTAGATGGATTTCTTTAATTTGCAAGCCAAGTGTTCTTTTCCTTTCTTTGCGAACCCTTCAGGTTGCTCCATGTATATTTCCTCATCCAAATTTCCATTCATAAAAGCTGTTTTCACATCCATTTGATGTAACTCTAAGTCATAATGAGCTACAAGGGCCATAATGATTCTAAAAGAGTTCTTCTTTGATACTGGAGAGAAGGTTTCTCTATAATCAATGCCTTCTTTCTGAGTGAAACCTTTAGCCACAAATCTGGCCTTATATCGTTCGATATTGCCTTTGGCATCGCACTTGGTCTTAAAGACCCATTTACACCCGACTTTCTTACAGTTACTAGGCAATTCGACGAGATCCCAGACTTTGTTATGGTCCATAGATTTCAACTCCTCATTCATAGCATCAATCCATTTGCTAGAATCATTACTTTCGATGGCTTGTGAAAATGAAACTGGATCTTTATTAATCCCAATATCGAAATCAGATTCCTGTAGATACACCACATAATCATCTGAAATGGCAGATCTTCTTTCCCTCTGAGATCTCCTCAAAGCTGCCGGTTGTGGTGGTTCTACAACATTTTCAGTGGCGATATCCTCATGAAGTGGTGAACCATTTTCATTCTGTTGTTCTGATAACTCAGCTTGATGATTAAGCTGAGGAACAACAATTTCTCTTGAAGGAAAGGGTATTGGGATATTACCCTTATCACCTCAAGATCCACCTTTTTTGGTTCATCACTCCCACTAATTTCGCCATTCTCAAGGAATCTGACATTACCAGTTTCAACAATTCTGGTACTATAGTTAGGACAATAGAATTTGTACCCTTTAGACTTATCTAGATAACCAATGAAATATCCAGATATGGTCCTGGAGTCTAATTTCTTTTCATGTGGATTATATATTCTTGCCTCTGCTGGACAACCCCAAACATGTAAATGCCTTAAACTAGGTTTCCTACCAGTCCACAACTCGAAAGGAGTTGTTGAGACTGCCTTACTAGAAATCCTGTTCAAGATATACATAGCAGTCTTTAAGGCTTAACTCCACAATGAATTAGGTACATTAGAGAAGCTCATCATGCTCCTAACCATATCCATAAGTGTCCGGTTTCGCCTTTCAGCAACTCCATTCTGCTGAGACGTACCTGGCATTGTGTATTGAGCACAAATGCCATGCTTTTCTAGAAATTTGGCAAATGGGCCAGGATTCTGTCCTGACTCATCGTATCTACCATAATACTCACCACCTCGGTCTGATCTCATGATTTTAACTTTTCTATCTAATTGTCTCTCGACCTCTGTAATGAACACCTCAAGGATGTCAACAGCCTGAGATTTTTCATGAATTAGATATACATAACCATAACGAGACAGATCGTCTATAAAGGTGATAAAGTATCTCTCTCCCGTAAAACATGGAATAGTGAGTGGTCCGCAAATGTCTGTATGAATAATCTCAAGAAGCTCTTTGCTTCTTGTGGCACCTTTCTTGGTGTGTTTGGTTTGCTTTCCTTTTATGCAATCCACACACAATCCAAAATCAGTGAAGTCTAGGTTATCCAAAATCCCATTCTTCACTAATCTTTCAATTCTATCCCTGGAGATATGCCCCAGTCGTCTATGCCACAAGATAGAAGATTTTTCATTAATTAAGCCACGTTTAGAACCAACATTCGAATGCAGGGTTAAAAGAGATTGTGCAAACTCATAATTCAAGGAAATTTTATATAAGCCATCACATAAAATTCCATGTCCAACCGAAAATGAATTAAACATCAAATTGAGTTTTCACAACTAAATAAAACTGAATATCCAGCAACATCTAATTTGAATAAAGACATTAAATTCCTAGAAATCGAAGGTACATAAAAAGTATCTACAAGATCCATCTGATGACCCGTCTCTAAGAGTAGGCGATAAGTTCCAACAGTCTCGACCTCTACTTTGAGACGGTTCCCCATAAAGACAAATCTTTCACTTTCCTTCAGTTTCCTGGTTGTAAGGAATCCCTGCATTGAATTAGTTATGTGAGTTGTGGCTCCAGAGTCAATCCACCAAGTATTAGAAGGAACTTCAGTAAGATTTGATTCATAACATACAAAAGAAAGATTCATACCTTTCTTTTCGAACCAAGCCTTTCTCTTGTTGCAATCCTTCTTCACATGTCCTTTTCTGTCACAAAAGTAGCATTTGACAGTGAAACTCTTTCCATGACCCTGGCTACTTTCCCCAGGTTCATTCCCTTTCTTCGGTGGAAACCTCTTACCTTTTCCATACTTTCTTTTCTTATGTATAGCTCCTTGAGTTACTGCCAACACCGAGTGATGTCCTTCTTACCTCAGTCTCACTTCCTCTTGAACGCACATATTAGTCAGTTCATTCAAATTCCACCTATCCTTATGAGTATTATAGTGAATCTTGAATGGTCCGAATTGAGGAGGAAGTGAGTTGAGGATGAACTGTACCAAGAAAGATTCATCTACTTTCATTCCCAGTGTTCCTAACTTTGCAGCTTTATCAGTCATATTGAGGATATGTTGTTGGACTCCTCTACTACCATCATATTTCATGATAGTTAACTCAGCCATAAGAGTGCCAGCCAATGACTTATCAGCAGATTTAAAACGGTCTTTTACAGCAGTTAAGAGTTCTGAAGCGTTATCAGTCTGAGGGAGTGAAGTTTTGATATTGTTGGCAATGGTCATTTTAATAAACATAAGACTGAGTCGGTTCGACCTTTCCCAGGCTTTAGCATGGCTAACCTGATCTGTTATACTTTCAGCAGTGACTTCCTCAGGTTTCTCAACTAGAAGAGCCAGATCAAGATCCAGTACACCCAGCGTGAATTGAACATGTTCAAACCATTCAGAAAAGTTCGTACCATTCAGGGCTGGAATGCTAGATGCATGAGAGTGTAAGGAAGTTGGAACGTTCACTGAAAAAAATAGAATAATGCTCACATTAAGGCCTCGAGTCAATACAAAAACATTAAATTTTATGAAGATGAACTATTGATATCACTTCGATTTCTCCTTTGGGCGAAACCTAAGCATATCCAGCATTCACTCTACAGGTGAGACCTTTTATCACCTATGTAGGTCTAATATAATTTATGCCACTTAGACAGTAAGTCATGTTACCTTTGGGTATCCAATTCTACACCACTAAGTTGCACAAATTACACTACCCTACCCGGTTCGTAATTATTTGAAAGAGACTCTCCTTTGGGTTAGTCCCAATCTCCTAACTAGAACCGCCACCGAGAATATTATTGACTTTAATGTCACCCTTATTGACAAGTCTTTTATGTAGTTGTATATTCATAAGGCTCACTAATGTAGGTCACTTTGGCAACTACTAAATCATTAAACCGTATGAATATAAAACTAACCAATAATATTCTCTAACCTTTTATTTTAGTTATTCTATAATTCACCAATATTGTCACTTGACCAATTCAATCACTATTAACACAATAATATTAAATGTGTAACATACATTTATGTTTGAACTAAACAAATATTAGTCGACTGGTCAAGGTAGTCCCAGTCGACTAGGGGCAAGGCAAGTCGACTATAAATGAAAGGCTAGTCGACTGATAGAGAAACAGAGAATCACACATCTTTCGGGTCAACCTATTAGTCGACTAGGGCAAGGGGTTTAGTCGACTATACTAATTATTAGTCGACTACTAAAATGATCAAGTCGACCGACAGTGGAAATACAGAGAGTCATTATTTCCCTGGGAGGAGACCTAATCGACTAGAGGTGCGGGCAAGTCGACTAACAGGAGATGAAACAGAAACAGTATACTTATAACTGTTTAATCGACTGAAGCCATAAAAAAGAACAATTAAGAGACTGTTATTCAAATTTTTGATCCAATGATTGTACAATTAGTGGAATATTAATAGAATTTTGAAGAAAAGCTACTAAATCCTCTTTAAAAAAAAAATTCTACAGTTGAATGATCTGAATTTCCTTTTGAAACAGTTAGACAAAACCTAATTTTATGAATGTTTGATCTCAACAGGAGTTGTCCATAATCTTTATTCTGAGATGAATAGATTCAAAACCATGCTCTGATACCAAATATTAAATCAAACTTAAAATCTTACATGATGATGAAATCACCCAATAGATCTAGAATCAATACACCTCAAGAACAAATATATATTTACATACCTGAAGCCATTAGAAAGATTGATGATTGTCCCTTCTAATATCTCCTTTGCAAACCCTAAATGTAGTCTTTTCTTCTCTCTATCTCTTTGATTGCACTAACCCAAAAACTGAGATTTGATGGATTCCACAAAAGGGGGTTTTTTTGCCTATTATAGAGGAGAGAAGAGGGTCTACAAAATAGCAAGTAACCGTATGGGAGAAAACCACCCATCATGGCCCTTGATCTCCCATATGGTTATTTAACTTATATAAAAATAACCTTTATATTTGGCATTCATTAAATATCAGTTAGGCTATTATTTATGGAATCCAATTAATAAATAGAAAGGTTAGTGGGCCACTAAAATGTGAGACTAACACGCTCATCACTAATTTATCTAAGTTAAATCTCTCGTTCGATAAATGTGAAGATTAAACCTGGAAAACTTCCATCTTGTGAGAGGGGTATTACCAGCGGGCTAAGCCGCCGGTTTAAGTCTGTGGACATTTTGCTGCACCCATAGATTGCGACTAGATTGCATGATCTTAAGTCATCTTTTAACATCTATGCAATTAGATTGCATGAGTCTTAAATCATCATGAAGAGGCTAGCTGTTGAAGTTTTGAAGAAAATATTAGCCTGTTTTACTGAGTTATGCTCTCCCTTTCCCTTCTTTCTACCAAAAAAATATAAAAAATTAAAGTTCATCTCAACCACAAACTTTTATTTGCATGATGAACCTGCAACTGTCTATTCGTCCTGCAAATCTTCAATTGAAATGGGAGTGTTGATACTGTTTGAGCTAACTCAATATCGTAAACCAAACACACCCTCCAAACCCAACTGAAAGTAGTGGGATCAGCAGTAGCCACATACTTTCCTTCTGCTCCACTCTATTAATTTGGTACATCTGCCTGCAGTAGGCTGGCAACTATTTGGAATCCAATCAGATCTTATCTTATAGCTAAAAAAAATAGAAAACATGAGTATTATCGATAAAATTGACTATTTAGAGAGTAATAAATAATTGACATAAAAAAAATAAGAAACAAATAGTAATGATCAGAATATCCATATATCTCTTCAATACCTGCTTCTTGGCCTACTCAAACCTAAAACTGTACTGCTGATTATGATGTGCCTGTCACCTAATTAATCAGTTTCGTTGTTCATCTGCTATTATTTTGCATTGCCTCAGGGATGGGAACCTCGGTTCCAGGTCGGGGTGCGAAACGGGCCGGGCTGGGCCCGGCGGGTCAAGGACTGGGGGTAAAATTTAAAAAAATGCAAAATGTTATTTTATAAAATTCTTAAAAAATTTATAAACATGTAATTTTTTTTAAAAAATTAGAGGGTGTCTTTATAGAGGGGAAGAGGGTGTTAAAATGTTTTTTTTTTTTTTTTGCAAAAAAAATTGAACCCAATAGAGTCGTTGGGAAATATTTGTAAAAAAATTTATAGGATTTAAAAAAAAATTAAATTTGTTGGGGGTGTTCGCCCCGTGCCTGGCTGGGTTGTGGGCCTACTTTCCAAATCCGGGCAAATCCTGTGTATGAGGGCCGGACCAGGCCATGACTACGCCTGGGTGACCCAGGTCAGGCCGGGCTGGTGCGGGTAGCCGGGCCGTTCGAATCCCTAGTTCCTAGAAGCTTTAGATAACATTAACAGATTTGTTGAATAATGGCTCTGTACATGGAATGCGTATATTTTGTAACAAAGACAACAACTGCGATGCAACAAGCTCAATTCATATAACTCGGTACTTCATGTTAGAAATGTATTACAAATTCCTACATACACACTGCACAAAGAATTCACATAATTCGCAAACATCTTGCCTCATTTGCACATTTAAGTTCTCTACTGAAAATTTTTAGGACCGTTTCTTTTGTTGATGGGAGTCATTTACAAGTATTATCTGTTTGCTTTGGACTGTGCTTTGAGATCTTTCAGTTTCTTCAATATGTTGGTGAAGTAATCCTGCAGATACTTCTCTAAGGTGGCAATGTCTTTCTGATCCACGCCTAAGAGACTGTATGTCTCAGTCATCGGAACTGAGAAGACGGTATCGCTTGAGAGCACCTGAAACACCACCAAGAATTGAGATGTTAGGTAACTCATGTCTTGTGCAATGAATACATATTACACATCCTGCACACGACGAAGTCCAAGTGAAACTTTCAGCATGACATTTCAGAAGACAGACTTTGTAATCTGGTGAGAAGTGGTGGAGAAATACTTACCTCTGAGGATGCCAATCTATCAGCAACATAATTTGTCCACTGAAAGAACGAGTAAGCTGGCGAGTAAATTTCAAGACCGAAACTGGAACAGTGGTAATATTTGCATCTTGTCCTGCGAGTTTCTCGCAGAGGGTAATCACCTGGAGAACCAAGAAAACTATTTTACAAAGAGATAGGTCATAGAAATTGATTATTTCTAAGTTACTACTTTTGCATGTTTGACACTTCATGGATTTTTTTTGAATGCCGACTTCAAACTGAAATCATACAGAAAGTGTGGAGGATCACAAATATATAACCCCCTCTCCCCCCAAGTACAGGTAGATACCGGAATCGACTCCTTATTGATGATATGATGAGGTTAGGCATGTCCTCAATGTTTAAGATACATGTGATTGCTGCATTAATATCTAAATAAGTGTATCCTTGATGGTTTGGAAAGTTTTATGCAACCATTCTTCGTTTTGAAATAAATACCTGGGATCATGCTTGGATAATAGGAAGAAAGTGGTTCTGTTATCTGGTTCTCCCCCGAGAAAGTCTTCAAGAGTATGGAACTGTAGTCATTACTTTAGAAGTGGATTTAGGATGGAACTTTTTACTTGTTCTTGGAAAGACTAACGGATTGGAACTATTAATTTATCTAGGTATCCATCTTTATTTGCTATTGCTTCTTCATCTTAATGTTATATTATTTTGCAATACAAATGGATGGGTAAGTCATCTTTATTTGCTATTGTTCTTTCTCGCCTGGAAATGGCACTCTGCTTTCCCTCTTTTTTGAATGCATGATCGCTTGCATCACATTTTCATACATATTATCAATAAAAATAAGCTTTTTAATAGTTGTTTCTCTTAAATTTCAGGTCCACTCTCTAATGAAGAAGAAGGCTCAAATCTAAACTAATTAAAGGATTTAAAGGAGATTAAAAAGAGCTCAAATCAAGGAAGCCCACATCTGTAACGAACCAGAGAATATCCTCGTAGTTCTAGAAGCTTTCACAGTACACCTGGGCAGAGACAGACTGTCAGTGTAATCGCTGGCATAACGACCAAGATTCTGCCGCGGAAATGCGGCTTTGGCCGCGGATCCGCGGCAGAACTTGGGCCGTTGATGTAGCGACTTATTCTGCAGCTACGATTGAAAGCGATGAGCTCCTGGTGCCTATATAAAAACTCCTAGGGCCTCTGTTGAGAAAGGGAGGAGATAGCCATAAATTTTAGGAGAAGATTTAGGATTTTTTTAGGGTCTTCTTTAGTTTTCTCTTGTATTTTTCTTTTCTCTTTTTAATTCCAGAAAAGAGAGAGAGAGGCTGAGAGTGAGATCTTTATAATTGAAAGTGACAATCAAATGCAAAACGCATGTTCTCCTTCCTCTAATTTCTTTGTCTTTTAATTCTTACTATTTACTTTCAAACTTTTAATTTCTTGCACTTAAATCTATTATGTTTTTTTTCTTTACTTTACTTCTCCATGGATAACTAACCTTCTAATATGACTAACTAACCTCTAACACTATTAACTACTAACTCTTAGATGATGCTAACTCATATGATTCATTGGATGTTTATAATTTCTAGTCTTGTGCCTAACAAGTGTCTTTAATTTTTAATGAAGATGAGTGTTGTTTTTGATCTTAATGAAGGTTTCGTGATTCCCTCCATATGATTCATGTGTCCCTCATTTAGAGCTTGATGGAACATGATTATGTGATCACCTTAGTATGCTAACAAATTAATGCACTAGTTTCTTATTTCATGCTAGCTAGACTATAGCTTTGATGATCTAATGAACCTAACATTCTTATTATGCATATCTAAATTGTGAATCTCAAATTCTTTAGTTCCATTCTTGTGAACCTAATGAGAGCTTATGATCCAAGGAGGACACCTAACCAAGCTAAAAAAGAACATCTCCACAAATTAGGACAACTCTTTGACTTGATAAAGAAAGATGGATAATATGCCAATGAATCGACATGAGGCACAAATCATCTAAGAAATTAGTAAGTTAGTAGTGTTTGTTAGTTAGTCATGACCTTCTTTCTATCTGATAAAAACTCTTCTAATTTCTAAGAAACTCTCTTTCTCAAGCAAAGTCCATTTTTTCTCTTTTACTTTTTCAAAATTCACCGTTTTTATTCTACCTTCCTCGTTTTCATTCTTCTTTTCTTAACACAAAAGGATTCATCATCTTCTTTTTACTTTATTTTCTTTTCCAATTCTTAAACAAAGAAGAACTCTCATTTTCTTTTCAAAAACAAGAACAACAAGAACTAAGAAAGCTTTCATCGCAAGCCCTCCCTGCGGATACAATCCGTTATACCTTTTGCTACAAATGGTAGTTCAAAGGAGCATATTAACTCTACATACACACTCAGAGCTTGAACATTGATACAGGGACTTACACGGGTTACTCTAAACTTCTGCTCCATCCTTATTTCGAACAATCGCGGGTTTCTTGTGTTACATTGCTCAAGTTACGTTCGGGTCACTATTCTTTACTAATCTTTTATTCTACAAGTGCTTTTGTGGGGTTAGCTGTTTTTCAGATTTCAGGGTATGTGGATTTCGCATCCTTCTTTCCTGAATTTGGTGAGATCAGTTGGTCTTCTTCTATTCATGGCAGTGGTACATGGGTCCTAGTTCAGAAGTTAAAACTTTTGAAGGTGCCTTTGAAGGAATGGAATTAGATGTCGTTGGTGATGTTGCATTGAACGTTACCGAAGCTAATGACAGAGTGATGGCTATTCAGGAGAGAATCAGGATTGAGGGTTTCCTAATGAACTTCTCCTAATTCAGTCTGATGCTTTGGCTGATCTGGATCGAGTTCTCGGACAGCAAGAGGTTCTTCTGAAGGAGAAGAGTAGGATCAAGTGGCTTGTGGAGGAAGATCAGAATACCAACTTCTTTCAGTATCTGCTTAAACACAGAGAGGGAATGAGGTCCCTTTCCTCCATATAAATTGGTGATGATATTATCTACGCCCTGATGGGATTAATGAGCATGTTGTTTTCTATTATCAGAACTTTTTCTTGGATCTGAGTGATTGCAGTTTGGACCTTTCGATTGTTCGAGAGCATGTTCCTAGCTTGGTCATTTCAGATGAGAATGCTTTCATCCATCGTGCTCCTTATGATGAGGTGAGAGAGATAGTTTTTAATATGGATCATCTTATTGCCCGAGTCCTGATGGTTTCGTAGGTAGATTTTATAGGCACTGTTGGGATATTGTTAGTCAGGATATTATTTTAGCAGCTGCAAAAGAAAAGCAAGCGTCGAGAAACAGTTCCCCAAAACAGAAAACCAAAGAATCAAAAATTTACCCAGGGCGCGGAAGACGCGAAGCTGAGCAAGAGCCGTCTTCTTCTTGGAGGGAAC
Source organism: Agave tequilana (assembly GCA_038442645.1). Taxonomy (NCBI): domain Eukaryota; kingdom Viridiplantae; phylum Streptophyta; class Magnoliopsida; order Asparagales; family Asparagaceae; genus Agave; species Agave tequilana. The sequence goes on along the minus strand of JAVJIF010012033.1, from coordinate 70,603 downwards.
CATCCGTCCGGAGACCCTCGACTTATCAAGATCGATAACTGATTGGCTTTCCTCCCGAGCAGGCTCCCCCGGTTCAGAGGCAGGGTGGCTTTCCTCCCTTGCAGGCTCCTCTAGTTTTGGGGCAAGTTGGCTCTTACTCGAAGCAGGCACCCTCGGGATGACTGGGGGCACTGAAAATCTGTTCGGGTCCAATAGCCAACTCCAGTTACGACAATTATAGTTAACGGTCGTCAGCTTCCGCAACTTCCCCTTGATATCAGCGGTAGGCAAGGTCCCTCCGCGAGGGGCAAGGCCCAAGTTCCAGACAACCGGGATGGCCCCATGCTCATCCTCCGATTCAGCTTCGCACGGACCGGTCACCCGAACCATGATATCTCGCATGCCATGATCGCTGTTAACCATATTGATTATTATCTTTTCAACCCCGCTCTGGGGGACAAAGTAGTATGCGTCTTGAATGGTCCTCTTTGATGCGTAAGCAATGCTGGAGACCTCACGCTAACACGCCTCGGGAGCGTACAAAGTGCAGAGGATCTCGAAAACCTAGTATCGTACGCCAGGCCACTGCCGACAACTGAGAGGGGCGATCCCGTAAAAAGTCAGAACGCTGCGAACGAACCTAGTCATTGGCAGCCTCAAACCCAGTGCCATAACCTGGGGATGTATATATATACCAATATCATGCGGGGCCAAAGAAAACGTCAATCATGGGGGCAAAACTCGATTTTTATCCCCGAGTTCAAGCGAAAGTCATAGTTCGCCAGATATTTATCCACCTCCTCCTGATTATGGAGCCTGGAGGTTTTTGGATTGAAGTTCATCCCGATCATGGTACGATGGGAAGCTCTCTTCCCCTTCTCCTCTGCCCGCGACCTTTCCTTTGCCTGCACCGCCGACCACACCGAATTTCTCTCCCTTCTTTGTCACAACAGAAATGAGAAAAACAACTGAGGTTGAGAACCAGAGGATCAGAAGAAGGCAAGAAAGAAGAAGAAGCAGAGATTTTGGAAAAAATGCTCAAGGCCTCAGAGTGTTGCTTCTTTAACCCTAGGAGAATGAATAGTCGCTCGATCAGGGCCCTACACATATTATGACGGATCAGATCAAAACCGTCATTTCAAATAGAGGTACCCACCTTGAGCGCCGTATCCCATAAAAGTGACGGTAACTTGATCGACGCTGCAGTGGATGGGACGCACATTTAAGGTTCTGCCAGCCTGTAGAGACATGCCACTACAAGATAAGAATTGAAGCGACAGCAACTGACTCAAATCTAGGTCCAAAGTTTCCTTCTCTATCTGATCCCCTCTCCATCTGTCGGAGTTCTCGGGAACCCATACCTCACAAGGAAAGGTTCCTGACCTCCTACAAAGAGAGGGAAGCAGAGGTGACATCTGTAGTGGTCAGTTTTTGACCTCTCTGAGATCACACCACGTGTCCATCTAACAGATTTTCAGTGCGTTAATTAGTTCCTTAGGAAATTACCCCATAACATAGTAGAGAATCATCTTCAGTTTAAGTTATCCGATCCAAAGTAAGTTTGAAATATTGTTTTGATCTTATCAAGTTGTTGTAATTTCAGGACATGTAAATAAGATCCGAACAAACAATTGCAACAAATTCTTATTATATATATGTGAGGTAGGCTTGAGCTAATGGTTACAGGTATCCTCCAAAGCCTGAGTGGAAGCTTGTTGCTACAATCAAAGAGCTTGGAAGGCATTTGTAATAGAGTTTCTTTTGAAGTATCAGTAAAAATTTCCTTTTCTTATTAATGTCTTCTTCTTCTTTATTCTATTTTGCTTTTGATTTATGAAGCATTTGAGTAACTAATTTGACATACATGGTAGGATGAAACTAACTTAAAAAATGCTCAAGTAGCTGGTAACTCATCTCTCATATTATGCTCATTGTCTGATTTTGTTAAGAACAATATCTAAACGATCGTTAAATCATGTTAGAACTTTGATAAATTAAAAATGAGTAGTATCACTTTAGTTTATAGTTAGTGAACATGATTTAGGACTTTTGAAGTTATTATTTAGTTTAACTTAATTAATTATCTTCTAGAAATGAGTATCTTACTTGACTACTTAGCTCATAAACTGACAGGTTACGACAATCACATTATAATCATATAATTTTTATTTTTTTAACTAAGTAGAAAGTAAAGTTATTATGCTTGCATATCTTATCTTTGATCAGTTTACATAATTTTAAAAATGTGAAAAATTTGAGAAATAATTTTGATATTTGAGGAGTAAATTTGAAAATAATAAAAATTTGGAGGGTACGTACAGCAAAGACCCAAACAAGAAACGGAAAATTTATCAGCTCCTGTCAGCGACTTCTCTCTCCAAGCGGCCGATCATCTCTCAGATCAACAGCGGAAGCGAAGCTACGAAGTCGAAGGGAAAAAACAAATGCAGGGAGGATCTACAGGCATTGTTTATGGCGGCCTCAAGTACCAGGTGACCACTAAACTGAATAAAGACCTAACCTTTTCTTTCTCTTTGTCTCTAAGCCCTAGAATTTCAATGTAATTGTGCAGGCGAGATGCATTGCGGACGTGAGGGCTGACCCCTATCACACCAGCTTCCTCGCCGGAACCCTCAGCCTCAAAGAAGAAAACGAGGTCCAAATTGAATCTTGAATCGATTTTTTTTTTAGTCTGAGAATTTGTAAAACTTAGAATCTTTTGTAATTTTAAATCCCCAGGTGCATCTGATCCGGCTTTCGCCATCGGGGACGGAGCTCGTGTGCGAGGGATTGTTCTACCACTCCAACGAGATCTGGGATCTCAAGTCTTGCCCCTTCAATCAGCGGATCTTTTCCACTGTTTTTACAAGTGGTAACAAAAGCGATCTCTGCTGAATTCTGAAGATTATGAACCTGTTATTAAATATTAAGTAGCCATTGATAAATAGCTCAACCGAATTTGAAAATTTTATGACCTCGGGAGGAAATTATGGGATCTTTGCTGAAATTTAATGTTTTTTTTTTTTTTTTGTTTTCATGATCAATCTAGATTTGATTTTGGAGTCAAAATCATGCTGGTTTTCTTTCTCTAGCCCAACTGATTTCATAGTGACTGTGGTTTTGGTGTTTGACCCCAAACTATTTGTACTCATTTTGAGACTGAATTGAGATTTGTCTCGCTGTTAGTCTGTGGCACACTAGCTATTATCATTTTTTTACGATTTTATCGAAAGTAGGATAATAGTTAAGATGATGAAATTTGCTATAGAGGAACACATTCATCTCCAAGGACCAACATAAACCAAATCCTGGCGGCATCACATGCCCAAAATGGCATCAAGAGTTGTGCTTCAGACGAAAAGAGCAAGATTAACTGTGTTCCATGGAGCAGTGAAATTGGAGATCAACAAAATGCACGAGTATGAATTGGAGTTGAGCCTCAAGTAATATCCCCATAGGCTTTGACTGACAAAATTTCATTCTAAACTCACTTCAACTTCAAACAATAGATACTGAAAGAAGTGTCCAAGGCAGTTATTGGGTTCAGATGGTTCCTGTTCTCTTTCCTTCAGTCCTATTCTGATCTCTTGATGCGGTTTTTTCGTCAACATTTTCATCTTTTGTATTAATAGTTTATCTGATCAGCTATTGAAAGTGATGTGAAACGTGTATGCGTGTATGAAAATCAGCAACAAAACACTCAAGCACGTTTCACCAACATGAAATAATTGTTGGTAGGAAAATGTTAAAACTAATAAAACGGATTGGTGTACCGAAATAATATGCGCAGACTAATTCAATTCAACCGAGAATTAATTAAAGATAATATATTATGCGGTAAAAGATTCTATGATCAATATTATAGCTATTGAATTACATATAAGCGAATACGCACAATCTATGTTTGTGAACAATAGTTAAATCGATAAAAAACTCTGAAATTAAAATATCAGACTCGAAATAACTGATATGAGTTAGAAACGTACTTACTGAGGATCATTGCAACCTCAGTGTCCTATGATGCTCGTGGATGCGTAGAGAAATCTCTCACGAATTCAACGTTTCGAATCGTGCGTGATTTGGATTCCAAATGAGAGATATAGGCTGAAAACGAATCAGAATCGCTTAACAGGTCTGTCAGGTTTACTGTAGCATGCGAGCCCACTGTAGCAGTCGGGGGTTCGGCACTGTAGCAGCCGGTTGGGCACTATAACGGTACTGTAGCAATATTTTTGGATTTTTTGAGAGAAATTTACGAAGAGGTTGGGAACCAAGAGGGATAGAAATTTAGAAGCAATGTTTGAGAAGAGGGAATAAACAATTAGGGCTTCACACTTTAATTGGGGCTAGTTAGGGTTTCATACTTTAAATTAGGTTTTGCTAAGGCTTCCCACCACTAAGAGAGAATTGGGAGAGATCATTGCTTACACACAAATTTGAATTTTTTTTCATAATACTCATTGCATAAAATCGTTTGATACAAGGCCTTATATAGGCTTTTATAAAATTTGACTACAACTCAAACTCCTAATTTAAATAGAATTACAACTTCAAAATAAAGAAATTTAACTCCTAATAAAAAATATAACTCCAAAATAAAGAAACTCAAAATAAAAAACCAAATACAGAAGTTCTACTACTACTGAGAAACTAGAACGAGGCATTTTCTTCATCAGTAAAACACGTGCCATACACGTGGCTTGATGTCTGCATCATTCTCCTCATGTTGGAGAGAACTTGACTCTGTCGAGTTAAAAGTAAAAGTTCTTTCATACTGCTTTAAAATTTCAAGATTAATCTTTTCACTTTGGTCTAGCAATGTAACATCAATTGGTACTTTTTCTATCTAACAAATCAGGTATTTTCAAATCCCACCAACTTGAGTGGTGATAATTTTATCATCTAAGAATTTATCAACTTGACATGCTGTATGGATAAAATATCTAATAATGGTGAAAGAAAGAGACTCGAAAATAGGCTCATGGGAAGGCTCATTAACAAGTGGGATAACATCAAAACCTTTATAATTCACTAAGCAGTCAATATTGAAAGTAGAATTGATGGCAAAATCTATAGGAAGATAACATAAATATTATCGTTCAGTTTCATCAACATTTGAAATGTATCAGAACTGCAAGCATGCAACTTTTGAACAATATTACCAATATTAAAAGTATTTAATATATTCATATTATCAGCTCATATTCCATGGTTGGTGTTGTTTTGTGCAATTTTATCACTAATCTCCTTGGGTTATTCATGCACGCGTGATGCAACAAATGATGCAGACTCAATGACTTGATACTGATTGGCTATGGGAATAAGGTCTGTGGAGAGTTTTAATTTAGTACCTAACATATGCCATAAGAGAAAAGGGGATGGTGTCGGCAGTAAAGAAGGAAGAGGTTTGTTACCAAAACAGGTAGTGACAATAAGGTTGGTAGTAGAGGAGGCGGAGAAGGTGGTGTTGGCGGTAGAGCTGGGAAGGGAAAGGACGAGTGACAATAAACTCCTTAATCACATGAGTGACTTTCGGAGAAATAGTACTATCAGGCTTAAGTGTTTTAATGTGAACTCCGTCACTGATGGCAATCTTAAATGAGTTTGGACAGTTAGCAGCAACATGCCCATAATCTTGACATTTGTAATACTTAGTTGTGGGATTAATTTTGGAAAAGTCCTTTTCAGTATTCTTACTTTTATTTTTATCAGACTTTTCTTTGACTTTTCTAACTGTGAGGATCACATAAAGAATACTACTTTTGAGTTTTAGTTGGAAGAATTTAAGATTTAGAGTAAGTCATCAATTTTAGCCATTATATCAAGTGTTCGTTAGGACTCCATGGTTTGGTTCGATGGAGTGAATTTGGCCGGTGAGGATGAAAGTGTATTTGACCTATGGGGTTGAACAGATGAGAGAGATATAAACTCGTAGAAATATGGTGGCATAAATTTAGTGATGAGTTTGTTCTTCATATAGTCTCAAGTTTCAATCGGTCGTTGAGTTTAGGCTTTCCTGTCTTCAATATTGGCTCACTTGTCCAGTCAGTTTCGTGATAGCAAACCTGACTTTTCTCAGCTTTAAAAAATGTGTATCGGTTGATGTACATGTTCATACTTTGTAGCCAATCTAGAAAAATTTGAGGATTCTTAAATAATCAGAATGATCCAGACGGCCATCAAAAATCAGTACATCCATAGGGGTGGTGTGAGAATTCCTATAGGCAATTTTTATTTTTATTTTTATTTTTTAAATGCAAGAAAGCGATAAAATTTCTAATAAATGCCTAAAATGATGCAAATCTATATTAATTTTTATTTTGTTTTGTTGGTTTTTTAAGATTCTCGGATTAATCAAACCCTAATCTTACCAGTCCAATTGGCCAGATCGACGTAACTTAGGTGGGAGGTTTTTCGTTCTAGGCGTTCTTTAATTACAGAATCATGTTGAGTACCCTTTCTTAGTTAAACACCAATCGTATGAAATTTCAAGGAAGGATTTACCCTTTAATGATTTCTAAATTATACTATTATTTTGGGTTTTAAATAAAATTTCACTAGATGCAAGAAAACGAATAAACGATGCTAATATGCAAATCCTACCTAATTGTGTTCTGATACTAAATTGATGTGAAACGGGTATGCGTGCATGAAAATTAGTAACGCTCAATCACGTTTCACCAACATGAAATGATCATTGGTGGGAAAATGTTAAAACTAATAATGTGGATTGGTGTAACGAAATGACATGCGCAGACAAATTCAATTCAATCAAGAATCAACTAAATATAATATAATATACGGCTAAAGATCCTAAGATCAATATTAAAGCTACTGAATTACAGGTAAGCAAATATGCACAATCTCACGTTTGTGGACAACAGTTTAATCGATAAAAAACTCATAGATTAAAATATTAGTCTCGAAATAACTGATATGAGTTAGAAAAGTGCATACTGAGGATCATGTTGACCTCAGTGTCCTGTGATGCTTGTGTGTGCGTAGAGAAATCTCTTACGAATCCAACGATTCGAACCTTACGTGATTTGAACTCCGGATGAGAGTGAGATATAAGCTGAAAATGATTCGAAATCACTTAACGTGTCTGTCAGGCTGTCGGGTTTACTGTAGCAGTCGGGAGTCACTATAGCAGTCGGTCGGGCACTGTAGCGGTACTATAGCAATATTTTTTGGATTTTTAGAGAAATTTATGGAGAGGTTAGAAACTAAGAGGGATAGAAATTAGAAGTAAGGGTTTGAGTGGAGCGGATAAACAATTAGAGCTTCACACTTTAATTGGGGCTAGTTAGAGTTTTACACTCTAAACTAGAGTTTCTTAGGGCTTTCCACCACTAAGAGAGAAATTAGGAGAGATCATTGCTCACATACAATTTTGAGAAAATTTTCATAATATTCATTGCATAAAGGGGCTGTTTGTTTCGCCGTAAAAGGCGTAAAACTCCGTAATTCGTAAATGACTTACAACCCAATTACAACTACGACGTTTGTTTGGACCGTAATTCGTAAAAGACTTACGCAACTCAACTACAACTCACTTGCAACCCAATTACCACTCACTTACAGTCCAATTACAGTTAATTTTGTGGTCATGCAAATTTGTATTATTTTGTTATGTTAATATCAAAATTTTTAATATTTAGCATTTTTAATTTTTATTTGCAATATTAAAACTTTTTAAATCATCAAATAGTTAATTTTGTGGTCAACTTTTTCACTTACGACTTACACATTACGACAACCAAGCACCGTAAAATGCAATACACTTTCCCACTTATAACTCTATATTACCGACCAAACACCGTAAAATTTCCATGCATGTAACTCATTTACAACTGTAAAAGACTTTACCAATTATGACTTACGAATTACGGCCAATTACGACAACCAAACAGACCCAAAATTGTTTTATATAAGGCCTTATATATACTTTTACAAAATTTGAATATAACTCAAACCCTAATCAGCATAGAATTACAACTCCAAAACAAAGAAACTAAACTCCTAATTAAAATACAACTCCAAAATAAAGGAACTCAAATTTAAAAAAAAAACTAAAATACATAAAGTTCTACTACTACTGAGAAACTGGAACGAGGCGTATTTTCTACCGGTGAAACATATGCCAGACACGTGGCTTGATGTCCGCATCAGAAAGATTTCCTTTTCCTTTGTTTACTCAATCCCTTGTTTTTGTCTTGAAGTTATTGTTTTCTTAGTCATTGCTAACACGTGCAGCAAATTAGAGTTTTCAAAGGTGTTGAATTCATTTCAGGTAAAATGAGCCAAATGTGAAATGTACATTAAGTTATACGAGATCACTGGGTTTACCTTTGGTATAGAAAATGCATATTTGCTTTATTTTCAGAATATGATTTATAAGATATTAAGATAGTAATGGAATGTTCGCAAAATACGATTACATAGGGTGGCGGCATGACCAAATAGAGTGATGTTTCATTCCTACATCTTTATCTGAATCCAGTGTTTAAGTTAGTTCTGCAATGTAAAACCAAGTCAAATACCTATGTGAATGATCATATGCGTTTTTTTTGGGACTGCAGGTGAAACACATGGAGCAGCCATTTGGGAGATTCCTGAACTTTATGGCCAGACAAATGCCCTAGAACAACTTGTTGTCCTCAATGAACATTCCTTCAAAATCAAATGGTGAGCCTTTTTCTCTGCTGTTGGTAGCGATCAAATTCATGCATCTAGCTCACAAAGACTACATCATACCTAATATATCACTTTGGATATTTTTCTTGCACTTCAAGTGACCATGTACTTTGTTGATTGTAATAACCATAGTTAGTAATACTGTATTTTATTTTCCTAAAGTATTTATTCTGCTCTACTAATTATTTTATTAAGATTATCAATTTAAAATAATTTATTACTACTTCTTGTAATTATTATTCTTATTATTATTACTACCTTTATTATTTCCTATTCTTTTCCATATTTCCCTTACCCTTGAGCCTATGATCTCATTATCATTAGATCCATACCCAATAACCCACTATCTTTCTTCCCTATTTCCTACTCCACACCCATTCCTATTTCATTGATTTCTAAACCCGTTATCTCAACCCGAACTCATTAACCCAATACCCATTATCATATGCCCATTTCAAACTCGAATATCCAATACCCATTTATCTATTTGGATCCAACCCCCAACCCATTAGCAAACCCGTTACCTGAAACCCATTACCCCTTTAGCATTCATAATCCAATACTTATGATCTAAACCCAAAACCCTTTATCTCCATATCTAAATTCCAACAACCCAAATCCAAATCTAGACTATCAAATCCTAATCCCAACAATCTATCCTAATCCCAACCAATCATATCTTCTCCTCCCAATCCCTTTCTAATCATCAACTCAACCAAATCCTAATCTCAACCACCCAATCTAAATCCTAACTCCAAATCTCAATCCTAACAACTTATCATAATCCTATATCCTATCAAATCCTAACATCAAAATCCAAATCCTAACCACCAACCCATTCAAATCTTATCTATATCCAAATCATAACTTCCCAAATCCCATATCCCAATCCAAAATCCTAATCCTATCTTAACTAATCAAATTCTACCTAATCCAATTCATCCCTTCTCCTTTAACTCACAGCCGCACAAAGACCCATCCATGGATGAACAGCTCCACAAAACTCCAAGATCTTGCCGCATCCACCATCAACATCATGTTGCAGCCAGGCCTATCCTTTCATGGCGCAAGCAACCCCATCGCCCCCTCCTCCATGTGCTCCAGCACCCAGGTAGCCGGTCTGCTCCCTTCCCTGGCCTTCAGGCCGAGATCCCCAGGCCAAGTCCGCCCTCCGCCGTCGACTCGTGGCCTCCTGCGGCAGTCCTCGAGGCCTCGGCATGTTGTCGTCCACCTCCTCAACTATCCAGCCGCAACCAGCCTCCACCAGTAGCAGCAAGCGCAGCAGCACAACTCCACGCGACAACAACAGCAACTCCAGCAGCGGCAGCAAGCACAACAGCCCAGAGCTGCTGCTCCTCCTTACTTGGCGCACACCACCAGCAAGCAGGCCACCCCCTACCTTGGCTGCCCTTCGTCCCCAACAGCAGCAGGACAGCCAATCACCAAGCCGGCCTCCTCCGTGCACAGCCGCAGCCAACAGGCCATGGTCGCGCAGCCCGGATCCAGCGCACCAGCAGATCAGCCGGATCCCCTCCTCCTCGGCCGAGCTTCCCCTTGCTGATCCAGCGCCCATAGCAGCCCGTCGTCGGAGATCGCCCCGGTAGCCTTCCTATGTGAGTGTCTCTCTCTCTCTCTCTCTTTCTCTCTCTTTAATTAATTTAGTGATCATAGACATGTTTGTGTATGTGGTGTAATTTGATGTGTAGTGCATGTGTTACATGATTATGTGTAGAGATTATTAAGCACGGATGTGAGTTGTCACCCCCTTCTACATTACATGTTGAATGCATAGGAATATGATATGCATGTATAATTAATTAAGTTGGAACCCTATGTTTATCATATGGGTGTTTGGATTATCATTGCAGATATTTCATGATGTAGCATGAGTACATTTGAGAGAATGTGGAGATTGGGAATATGTGTGATAGTGTAATTCAGTAGCAGGTTATAGGACCATTAGTCGACTTGCCCATGGTGTTAGTCGACTAATATACTTATTAGTCGACTAACCTTACTCCTTTAGTCGACTAGGTGCCTGTTCAGGAAGTTAGCAACTCTCTGTTTGTTTGACTGTAACCTACATTAGTCGACTTACTCCTCCTGTTAGTCGACTAATACCCTTATTAGTCGACTAACTATAGACCTGTAGTCGACTAGGCCCCCTTCAGATTAGTTGTGCACTTTCTGTTTATTGACTGGAACTCACCCTAGTCGACTTGCCCATTTGTTAGTCGACTAATATACCTATTAGTCGACTTACCCAGCCCTCTAGTCGACTTGATTACCTCCCAGGAAGCTGTGCACTCTCTGTTTGTTGGCTGCAGGTAGTGTAGTCGACTTGCCTTCCATGTTAGTCGACTAGTCCACCTGTTAGTCGACTAACCCTCACCCTAGTCGACTTACTCATCTCCCCTAGTCGACTAACCTTAGGCTGACTGCTGTGTTTAGCTTCCTTATAGATTGTGGACTTTACCCTCGAGTTATGTATTGGCTATAGATGGAAGAATATGATTTCGAGGAATAGATATTGGTTGGATTGACTCGACTTGATAGTTCTTAGACATGTATCGGTTATGTTGCCAAGTGTTGGGATCTTATGATTAGCTTTGATAGAAGTGTGAGTGTGTGCTGATTTGGTCGGAATGGAGTGTGAGAATTTGATTAGGTGTATCAGAATATTTGTTATTTCAGTCCGGTATAACAGGAATATATATAACAAGTAAACATGCGGGTGTTGTTACCATGTAATAATATTTTTCCCAGAAATTAAGTAACATGGACAAGATAGTTATCAAGTAAATACCAAGTATAATCAGTCAGGTTTCTCGGGTAAATCAAGATATCTAAGAGGAGTAATGACCTACTGTCATGAATAAAACAATCCGGACAAATTATGAAATCAACTAATATTCTCAAGTCATCGATACATCCAGCTCTCAATAACTGAAATAACAAATATTCTGATACACCTAATCAAATCCTCACACTCCATTCCGACCAAATCAGCACACACTCACACTTCTATCAAAGCTAATCATAAGATCCCAACACTTGGCAACATAACCGATACATGTCTAAGAACTATCAAGTCGAGTCAATCCAACCAATATCTATTCCTCGAAATCATATTCTTCCATCTAGAGCCAATACATAACTCGAGGGTAAAGTCCACAATCTATAAGGAAGCTAAACACAGCAGTCAGCCTAAGGTTAGTCGACTAGGGGAGATGAGTAAGTCGACTAGGGTGAGGGTTAGTCGACTAACAGGTGGACTAGTCGACTAACATGGAAGGCAAGTCGACTACACTACCTGCAGCCAACAAACAGAGAGTGCACAGCTTCCTGGGAGGTAATCAAGTCGACTAGAGGGCTGGGTAAGTCGACTAATAGGTATATTAGTCGACTAACAAATAGGCAAGTCGACTAAGGTGAGTTCCAGTCAATAAACAGAAAGTGCACAACTAATCTGGAGGGGGCCTAGTCGACTACAGGTCTATAGTTAGTCGACTAATAAGGGTATTAGTCGACTAACAGGAGGAGTAAGTCGACTAATGTAGGTTACAGTCAAACAAACAGAGAGTTGCTAACTTCTTGAACAGGCACCTAGTCGACTAAAGGAGTAAGGTTAGTCGACTAATAAGTATATTAGTCGACTAACACCATGGGCAAGTCGACTAATGGTCCTATAACCTGCTACTGAATTACACTATCACACATATTCCCAATCTCCACATTCTCTCAAATGCACTCATGCTACATCATGAAATATCTGCAATGATAATTCAAACACCCATATGATAAACATAGGGTTCCAACTTAATTAATTATACATGCATATCATATTCCTATGCATTCAACATGTAATGTAGAAGGGGGGTGACAACTCACATCCGTGCTTAATAATCTCTACACATAATCATGTAACACATGCACTACACATCAAATTACACCACATACACAAACATGTTTATGATCACTAAATTAATTAAAGAGAGAGAAAGAGAGAGACACTCACATAGGAAGGCTACCGGGGCGATCTCCGACGACGGGCTGCTATGGGCGCTGGATCAGCAAGGGGAAGCTCGGCCGAGGAGGAGGGGATTTGGCTGATCTGCTGGTGCGCTGGATCCGGGCTGCGCGACCATGGCCTGTTGGCTGCGGCTGTGCACGGAGGAGGCCGGCTTGGTGATTGGCTGTCCTGCTGCTGTTGGGGACGAAGGGCAGCCAAGGTAGGGGTAGCCTGCTTGCTGGTGGTGTGCGCCAAGTAAGGAGGAGCAGCAGATCTGGGCTGTTGTGCTTGCTGCCGCTGCTGGAGTTGCTGTTGTTGTCGCGTGGAGTTGTGCTGCTGCGCTTGCTGCTGCTGGTGGAGGCTGGTTGCGGCTGGATAGTTGAGGAGGTGGACGACAACATGCCGAGGCCTCGAGGACTGCCGCAGGAGGCCACGAGTCGACAGCGGAGGGCGGACTTGGCCTGGGGATCTCGGCCTGAAGGCCAGGGAAGGGAGCAGACCGGCTACCTTGGTGCTGGAGCACATGGAGGAGGGGGCGATAGGGTTGCTTGCGCCATGAAAGGATAGGCCTGGCTGCAACATGATGTTGATGGTGGATGCGGCAAGATCTTGGAGTTTTGTGGAGCTGTTCATCCATGGATGGGTCTTTGTGCGGCTGTGAGTTACAGGAGAAGGGATGAATTGGATTAGGTAGAATTTGATTAGTTAAGATAGGATTAGGATTTTGGATTGGGATATGGGATTTGGGAAGTTATGATTTGGATATAGATAAGATTTGAATGGGTTGGTGGTTAGGATTTGGATTTTGATGTTAGGATTTGATAGGATATAGGATTATGATAAGTTGTTAGGATTGAGATTTGGAGTTAGGATTTAGATTGGGTGGTTGAGATTAGGATTTGGTTGAGTTGATGATTAGAAAGGGATTGGGAGGAGAAGATATGATTGGTTGGGATTAGGATAGATTGTTGGGATTAGGATTTGATAGTCTAGATTTGGATTGGGTTGTTGGAATTTAGATATGGAGATAAAGGGTTTTGGGTTTAGATCATGAGTATTGGATTATGAATGCTAAAGGGGTAATGGGTTTCGGGTAACGGGTTTGCTAATGGGTTGGGGGTTGGATCCAAATAGATAAATGGGTATTGGATATTCGAGTTTGAAATGGGCATATGATAATGGGTATTGGGTTAATGAGTTCGGGTTGAGATAACGGGTTTAGGAATCAATGAAATAGGAATGGGTGTGGAGTAGGAAATAGGGAAGAAAGATAGTGAGTTATTGGGTATGGATCTAATGATAATGAGATCATAGGCTCAAGGGTAAGGGAATATGGAAAAGAATAGGAAATAATAAAGGTAGTAATAATAATAAGAATAATAATTACAAGTAGTAATAAATTACTTTAAATTGATAATCTTAATAAAATAATTAGTAGAGCAGAATAAATACTTTAGGAAAATAAAATACAGTATTACTAACTATGGTTATTACATTCTACCCACCTTAATAAAAAATTTCGTTCTCGAAATTTCGATAAAGCGGGGAATGATAAAATCAAATTAGAAAGAAGATGAAGCTTCCATACCACTTCTCGCTGCATCAAGACTTCACCACAATTCCGCTGTGCGCTCTGATCTCTGCTACCGGCTTTAAAATGAAGTGATCAAACTCAGGGGCAAAATCAGGGGAAATAGAATCGGAAAGATGATAGAATTAAGATGGAACCCAAATTACTCTAGAAAAAGAGTTAGAATTAGGGATATCAAAAGATTCAAAAGATGGATCCCAAAAGAGAATGATCAATTCCAAATGGAGTCAATATCATCGTATGGATAGTATATGTATATTGCAGTGTAACTATAACTTGTTTCAAGTTATCGGTAAGTTCTAGGTTCTCTTTTTATGTTGAACCTGGTTCTGATACCAAGAAAACCCTGTCACGCCCCGCTTCCCAAAATACGCTGGAGCGGAGACGCGACACGAGTCGGCGACGCATATACGCAAGGAAAATACCTCACGTATACGCGCTAAGCCTAAAGTAACCTGAACAAGCTATAAATCTAAATCATAATAATCAAGGATCACTGCAATAATACATATAAAGACTACACATTATCTGGAATGAAATAAGGAACAGAATAGAAGCCAAGGGTGATATACATGAATCAAAGAATAATAGCAGGAGTAAAGAAAGGAAAGAATACCAGAATCAAAAGAGAGAGAGAGTCCGGCTCCTCGCAAGGCGTACAGTCATATCGAACACCTGCACAATAGAAACAAGCGTCCAATATCTGGACATGCAAATCCAGGGTCGTCAGAACGCGACCTGGTAGTGTGTGTAAAGGGAAAAGCTCGTGCATATAAACAGGGTGCATAAAGCAGTAACAAGAATAACTGCAGATATAAGATAATCAAATAACATGATACATAAGCAACTGAATAACAACAGCAAGAATAAGAGTACAGGTACAAGACAAGTAAAACAACTGTAACAAACAACAGATGTTTAGGTGTATATCCTAGCAATATCACTAACCTAGTACATAATCTGGGTCTGGTTACAATCATGTGTCTATCATAATGATATATATATATACAATCAGATGATTATAGTCAGTCACAATACATCAATAGTTTATTATTAATTATGTCAGCGAACACCAATTGTCACATGTAATAGACGCATCACATACTACGCCTACCACACATGCCAATCGATGTCCAACCGTTCAGTTCAATAACTGAGGACATCGATTGGCATGTGTGGTAGGCGTAGTATGGGATGCGTCTATTACATGTGACAATTGGTGTTCGCTGACATAATTAATAATAAACTGTTGATGTATTGTGACTGACTATAATCACCTGATTGTATATCTATATATATATCATTATGATAGACACATGATTGTAACCAGACCCAGATTATGTACTAGGTTAGTGATATTGCTAGGATATACACCTAGACATCTGTTGTTTGTTACAGTTGTTTTACTTGTCTTGTACCTGTACTCTTATTCTTGCTGTTGTTATTCAGTTGCTTATGTATCATGTTATTTGATTATCTTATATCTGCAGTTATTCTTGTTACTGCTTTATGCACCCTGTTTATATGCACGAGCTTTTCCCTTTACACACACACTCACCAGGTCGCGTTCTGACGACCCTGGATTTGCACGTCCAGATATTGGACGCTTGTTTCTATTGTGCAGGTGTTCGATATGACTGTACGCCTTGCGAGGAGCCGGACTCTCTCTCTCTCTTTTGATTCTGGTATTCTTTCCTTTCTTTACTCCTGCTATTATTCTTTGATTCCTCTATATCACCCTTGGTTTCTATTCTGTTCCTTATTTCATTCCAGATCATGTGTAGTCTTTATATGTATTATTGCAGTGATCCTTGATTATTATGATTTAGATTTATAGCTTGTTCAGATTACTTTAGGCTTAGCGCGTATACATGAGGTATTTTTCTTGCGTATATGCGTCGCCGACTCGTGTCGCGTCTCCGCTCCAGCGTATTTTGGGAAGCGGGGCGTGACAGGGTTTTCTTGAGAGAGCTAGGACAACTACAACCACTTGGGCCACACCATAACAGACCAGAACTCCAAGCCCATTTAATGTCTATAATAAGTGAACTTTCAAGACATTATTGTACTTGCTTTTGAATGCTGGAATAAGTTGTGAACTTTATGTTTTAATTTAATACATTGAGGCTTAGCGTATTTTTATTCAGAATACGTCGCCGACTCTTGTCACGTACCCAATTTTGTGTATTTTGGGAAGCGGGGCGTGACATTGATGTTCTGCTCTTTTTTCAATTCAAGAAGTCAGAAATTGTGACTATTGTATTGCTTCTTAGCAGTTTTGATTTTATTGCATATTCTCTCCATTATCATGGCAGCAACAGTGATGTATGTGTAGTATGGTGTGTGCCACACATCCTCAAAGGTTTCGCTGGGCGTAGAATAATCCTTTTCTATTAGTTCTCATCACCTTAACTAAGATATTGCTTTTAAGAACTATTCAGTTGTTTGCACTAGGTTTTCTGATATATATAGCCCCCAACTCTACGTGCTTCTAAAAATGATCCTTAAATCATCAGTATTGCCAATTGACCTCCCAAATCTTCTGGTTTAGAAATTTACCCTTAACATTTTGTTTTGGATAAGAAATGAGGATACAATACTGTTGGCCCAAAGGCCTTCCACCCTAGTTTTGATGATGATTAACTCATGTAGTTATGTTTACTAATAATCTTGTGTTGTTTATGTTTCAGATCATTAACCAAGATATTAGTTGGTGATTAGCTTCAACAAGGAGTTTAGAAGCTTTTCATGGTGATTCCAGGGCTCAAGCTTCAAGATCACACATTGCCTAGCCCATGGATGGAGTTTTGGAGCAAGTCAACTTGAAGATGAAGATCATCAAGAAGATTTAGATATCCATAGTTTAGATAGTGTGTTGTAGATCCATTTGTAAAGCTTAGTATAGTTGATATGCTCAAGTGCACTAACACACACGTTTTATGGTTTGGATTTGGTTTTCATGAATAGTAGATCAAACAAGTTTACTTTATTTCTATGTATATTAGATATGTTCTAGATATACATACATGCTTTAAACTTGCTAGACAAACTTATTTTGACTTTCCTATTCATGTATTGAAAAATCAAGTTTGATAAAAATACAAGTGTTGGTTTTTGATAAAATTTGCAAGACTCAAAAATGAATTGATATGTTGATATATTGTCTTAAAATTTTTATCACAAGTTTGTGTTTTAATATAAAATGTTAAAACAAGTTTTATGGGATTTTCAGAAAAGATAAAAGATTTTTATAAAATATTTTTCCCAGTTTTTCTGACTCAGGTTTGTGCTGACAGGCCGGTCGGTCGACCGCACCATGGGCCGGTCGACCCCAAGGGTCGACCGACGTGCACAGACTTGTGCACGTCTGGCAGGCACAAACTCGGTCGACCGTACGGGTCGACCGGGTCTGAGAGCAGAGCTCTCTGTTTGTTTGGGTCGACCGTGCCGGTCGACCGTGGTTGCCCAACGGTCACATTTCTGACCGTTGGCGGTCGACCCGGGCGGTCGACCGGTAGCCTGTCAGGCTGCCAGCTCAGCCTAACGGCTAGTTTTCTGATGGGCCTATAAAAATCCCAACTCTTTGGGATTTTGGCCAAGTTTTCTAGAGCTAAAATTTCTCTGCATTCTTGGTGTTTAAAAAAATTTTCAAAAGAGTTTAAGTGCCAAAAAGCTTCATCTATTTGTTTTAAGTGTTTTGTTTTAATTCAAAGAAAATAGTTTTGGGAATTGTTTCTTGATCTAAAATTCTATATCTATTTGGTATTTTTCCCAAGAGTTTTTCTTTGATCAAAACACTTGTTTTTCACACTTGAGCTATCTTCTATCCTAATCTATTAGGATCTTTGTTTTGTGGAAAAAGGAAAGAGGTTTGTGGTTAAGAGAGACCACCTATTGTAAACCCTTGATTTCTTGAGTTGCTCCCTCTTTGGTAGAGGTTGAGGTTGTTGTATTGGGTTGGTGTTTGCTCCCTCTTTGGTAGAGGTTGAGGTTTGGTTTGCTCCCTCTTTGGTAGAGGTGGGGTTTTGGTGTTTGCTCCCTCTTTGTGAGGTGGAGTTGGTTGGTGGTTTGTATCCCTCAAGTATGAGGTGGATCGGTTGTTGTTTGGCTAAGGGCCTACCCCTCTTGTGTGAGGTGGTGTTTGTATTGAGAGAGGAGTTTGGTACTCCTAGTGTTGTAACAAATCCTCTTCGGTAGAGGTTCCCTCGGTGGGAGATAGTGGATTGGAAATCCTACACGGTGGTGTAGGCGGGGATGTAGAGTTAGGGGCTCGAACCTCGAAACATATCTTGTCTTAGCGTTTGATCCATGGTCTCTCTAACTCTCTTTTAATTGTGCAAAGCATCATTCATTACATTCATATCATATACATTGCTTGTGTTGTACCTTGCATAATTCATATTGCTATATCTTGTATATGCTTGGTTGTTTGTGTGCCTCACTTGTACTTAATCAACAAGAGCTTCACATAGCATCTCAACCCATATCTAGGGGAATCAAGAGGAGTTAGTCCAGAGCCCTTCACGGGGAATTCGGCTACACTTGTTGATTGTACCAAGTGTGATTGCAAGATTTGTTTTAGCTTCCGCATTTAGCGCATTTAGTTCACTAGATTAGCACGTACACTATTCATTCCCCCCTCTAGGTGTGCTTTCAATTGGTATCAGAGCTAGTGCTCCTGATATTAGGCTTAACATCCTAGGAGTGAGATCCATTTGATTGCTAATCTATTGTTTGTATTTGCTTGTTTGCACACTCATATAGTTTGCCATGGACTTCATGACCCCACCTAGCTTTAACCCTTCCAACATTGTTGTTTGGAAGTATAGGATGTCCATGTACCTAAAAACCCTAGGTTTGCATGTCTTTCTTGCGGCCACCAAGAAATGCTATCTTGGAGATCGCAATCATATAGGGGCCAATGCACAAGCCCTTGAGGCCATTAGAAGCACATTAAATAAAGAATATCTTTTGCTTGCTTCTAACCTTGATTTCGCATTTGCAGTGCGGAATATGTTGACAACAACCACCACCTCCGAGCTTCAATTGCCAATCCAACCGGAGGAGACTAGTGGAGAATCCGACTCACAATGCTTAATGATCCAAGGGAATGACTCCCTTGAGGTACATTCGGAACCCCACTTAGATAATGATGATTGTGCTAGTTCTTCAAATGATTATGTTGATCCCCATGCTTTGAATGAAGAACTATCAATTGTGTGAAAAATTGATTGAAAAATATAATTTGTTGAAAAAGAAAAGTCTAGGCCTTAACAATGATAATAAAAATTTGATTGCTAGACTTGATGTTGTTTTGCAAGAAAAGGAGGAGATTTCTAATGAAAGGGATTCATTAAAGTCTCAACTTGATCTTGCACTTAAAGAAAATGAGTTTTTGAAAAACAATAATGATTGTGAAACTCTTTTGAAGAAAAATGAAAATTTGTCTTCAAAAGTTGATTTTGTTTTAAAAGAAAATAATTCTTTAAAAAGAGAAATTGATTTTATCTCAAAAGAATTAGAAATTTGTTTAAGAAAAATAACTCTTTGCAAAATAAGATGGATGCACATGTTTGCCATGCTAGGGTAGTATCACACACTTCACCTATTGCATGTGCCACCTCTTCTTTAATTGATAATGATATATCCATGCTTAAGAAGAAGGTAGATTGTTTGGGCTCCACTATGAGCCAATGTGCTATGAACCACACACGTTTGGAATCCTTGGTTCGAAAGAAACAAGTTCCATCTTTTCATGCACACCCTCCACGTCATACACATGCTCCTCACGGACACCATCACACCATGTATGCTCATGTGTACACTTGTACACATTGTGGACGTAAGGGCCACCTTGCTAAATTTTGTTATGATAGAATACATACTCCTAATTTAGCAAAGAATTTTGTTTGGGTTAGAGAAGGGACTAACCCCCATGGACCCAATAAGATGTGGGTACCAAAGACCACCCCTCCTATTGTTTATGATGTAGGTGTGGGCTCTCACATGACGTGAGAGTGATGACACCTTGGAGTGGATGCGTTCCGTACTTAAAGGAAATTAATTGGATGCATCACTTTCAAGGGAAGATTTGGTGGAGATGACCACCACGTTTTGGAGACAAGGAAAGTTGCTTCTTCGGTTTTGGTAACAATCCTTTACTCCCATTTATTGTTTACATGCTTTCCATTTCATTGTTTATAGCATGTTTTTGATATCTATGGATTAGTATGAAAATACCATGTTTATTAGATCCTTGACATACATGTATAGTCTTTGAGACACACATGCTTATGTGAACCCATACTTAGTGTTCTCACTTTTTGTTTAAGCTATAATGTACATCATGAATCTAATACATGTGAATTTACATAGTAATCATGTTTTAGTTTTATCATGATGATTTTCATATTTTGTTTTTATGCTTTATGCCTTGATTACATGTTTAGATGTTAGTTTTCATTAAAACTAGAAGATTTATACTTGTGCATATAGTGGGCCACAAATAAATCTATATATGTTGAGCTTGATTGCTTATTTGAACCATTTAGATGTGCTAGTATAGTCTAGTTTTGATGATTCATACATTTTAAACTTGTATTCCTATTTCTTAAATTTGTTTTATGATTGAGTGTTTTTACTTCATGTATATGTTTGTATTGCCAAACTTTAAGATATACATGTATACCCCTTGAGTCATTTGCCTTTCATGCAAATCTATATATGGACTCAATTGTGTTTAGAGATATGTATGTATACTTATTGTGTTGACAATTCATACATATACCTTGAAATGAAATTTGTCTTAAATAAAAAAATTTATTTATGTTTTTGAGTTTATATTTAACTTCATGTATATGTCTATCTTGTCCAAACTATTGGATATACATGTTTATCCTTTTTGAGCCACGTGCCTTAATGCATATATTTTGTGGACTCGTTGTGTTTTGGATATGTATGTATATTTTAGTTTGTATTAGACATACATATGCCTTGAAGATTAAATAGTTTAGATGATTTTTATGTTTTCATGTTTAAGGAATAATTGAGCTTAATGAAAAATTTTCATGATTATGACATTCACACTTTATTTGTACACTCACATTTATTGCTTGCTCATGTTTTGTTTTCATGAGTCATATTTATGCCTAATTGAATTAGAGTGTTGATTATCATGTGGATTTCATATTTTATGAAAAATAATTTGTTTTATTCCTTGCTTGAAGGATTTCGTACTAGTTAACAAAATTTTTCATTTTAACTAGTTCGTCTTCTTCGTTGTGATATGAGTTATACCATGCTTTTATTGTTATGTCAATTGGTATCATTGAACTCTTTCAATAGGTATCATTTTGATTCTTTTGTATACTCATATGTGTTTGTGTATGTATGTTTTCAAATGGTATCAATTTCTATTGGTATCTAATTTTCATACATATATGTTTTATTTGTGCCTACTATATTCCTATATCTTAGAGCACAAATAGTTGTTTATGCTAGAGCTTGAGCTTCAACTTCATTTCAATTAATTTAGTTTTCAATTGGTATCTTATTTCAAGCCTATGCATGTGTTTTGTTTGTATTTCATAAAGGGGGAGAAAATTCGATTTTTATATTTCAATTGGTATTTGTATTTCCACTCCCTTACTTTATGATAGAAAATAGTCATTTCAATTGTTTATATGACTTAAAAATTTACTATCTTTTGATATCAAGATGTCTTGTGTTTTAAATTGGTATCTAAAAATTTTGTTTAAAGTAAAATACAAAAGTTTTGATTTGTATTGATTATATGCAAGGAGAGCTTAACATCTCTTCTATATATAGATTCATGTTGAGTGTATTGTATATTGAAGAGCTTAACATCTCTTCTTTATGTGATACACGTGTGTAGGGGGAGCTTCACATCTCCTCTTATTCATTACATAATGTGTGTTATGTGAATTAGGGCTTAACATCCCTCTTTCATGTAATGCATATGTGTAGGGAAGCTAACTTAGCGTCTTCCTCTTCATGAATGTATATAGCATATAACATGTATTGATCTTTGTTTATTTTCATTTGGTATCAAGATGCTTCATTGACATATTTTCAATTGATATCCAAATTGATTGTCACCCCTTATTGACTTTGTTTTTTGTTTTAGACAAAAAGGGGGAGAACATTGTTTTTATTGTTTTGATTGACAAAAAGGGGGAGAAAGATTTTACCCCTCATTTTATTTATGGTATTGATTGTTTACCCCTTTGTTGATGATTGACAAAAAGGGGGAGAATTATTTGTGAGTTTAACATGCATTATATCAAACTCATAAACTCTAATAGAGAAGATGTTTTTAATATGCATGATTTGCTCAAGTTTTGATATATGCATATTTATGTTTTTGCATATATTAAGTTTAATATAGTTTAATGTTAATTGGTATCTATAACATGTTTTGTTTTGAATATTTCATTTTGTATCTAGAACCTATTGTTTATGCATATCTATGCATTCATGTTTAAGAGCCTTCATTGCATATTATTATGTTTATTTGTTTATGCATGAGTTAAGGGGGAGCTTCTTTGAAGCTTAACTTTAATCCATGCATATATAACTCCATGAGTTTTGTCATCATCAAAAGGGGGAGATTGTTAGCTCAAAGGCCTTCCACCCTAGTTTTGATGATGATTAACTCATGTAGTTATGTTTACTAATAATCTTGTGTTGTTTAAGTTTCAGATCATTAACCAAGATATTAGTTAGTGATTAGCTTCAACAAGGAGTTTAGAATCTTTTCATGGTGATTCCAGGGCTCAAGCTTCAAGATCACACATTGCCTAGCCCATGGATGGAGTTTTGGAGCAAGTCAACTTGAAGATGAAGATCATCAAGAAGACTTAGGTATCCATAGTTTAGATAGTGTATTTTAGATCCATTTGTAAAGCTTAGTATAGTTGATATGCTCAAGTGCACTAACATACACGTTTTATGGTTTGGATTTGGTTTCATGAATAGTAGATCAAAACAAGTTTACTTTATTTCTATGTATATTAGATATGTTCTAGATATACATACATGCTTTAAACTTGCTAGACAAACTTATTTTGACTTTCCTATTCATGTATTGAAAAATCAAGTTTGATAAAAATACAAGTGTTGGTTTTTGATAAAATTTGCAAGACTCAAAAATGAATTGATATGTTGATATATTGTCTTGAAATTTTTATCACAAGTTTGTGTTTTAATATAAAATGTTAAAACAAGTTTTATGGGATTTTCAGAAAAGATAAAAGATTTTTATAAAATATTTTTCCCAGTTTTTCTGACTCAGGTTTGTGCTGACAGGCCAGTCGGTCGACTCAGACGGTCGACCGCACCATGGGCCGGTCGACCCCAAGGTCGACCGACGTGCACAGACTTGTGCACGTCTGGCAGGCACAAACTCGGTCGACCGTACGGGTCGACCGGGTCTGAGAGCAGATCTCTCTATTTGTTTGGGTCGACCGTGCCGGTCGACCGTGGTTGCCCAACGGTCACATTTCTGACCGTTGGCGGTCGACCCGGGCGGTCGACCGGTAGCCTGTCAGGCTGCCAGCTCAGCCTAACGGCTAGTTTTCTGATGGGCCTATAAAAACCCCAACTCTTTGGGATTTTGGCCAAGTTTTCTAGAGCTAAAATTTCTCTGCATTCTTGGTGTTTAAAAGAAGTTTTCAAAAGAGTTTAAGTGCCAAAAAGCTTCATCTATTTGTTTTAAGTGTTTTGTTTTAATTCAAAGAAAATAGTTTTTGGGAATTGTTTCTTGATCTAAAATTCTATATCTATTTGGTATTTTTCCCAAGAGTTTTTCTTTGATCAAAACACTTGTTTTCCACACTTGAGCTATCTTCTATCCTAATCTATTAGGATCTTTGTTTTGTGGAAAAAGGAAAGAGGTTTGTGGTTGAGAGAGACCACCTATTGTAAACCCTTGATTTTTTGAGTTGCTCCCTCTTTGGTAGAGGTTGAGGTTGTTGTATTGGGTTAGTGTTTGCTCCCTCTTTGGTAGAGGTTGAGGTTTGGTTTGCTCCCTCTTTGGTAGAGGTGGAGTTGGTTGGTGATTTGTATCCCTCAAGTGTGAGGTGGATCGGTTGTTGTTTGGCTAAGGGCCTACCCCTCTTGTGTGAGGTGGTGTTTGTATTGAGAGAGGAGTTTGGTACTCCTAGTGTTGTAACAAATCCTCTTCGGTAGAGGTTCCCTCGGTGGGAGATAGTGGATTGGAAATCCTACACGGTGGTGTAGGCGGGGATGTAGAGCTAGGGGCTCGAACCTCGAAACATATCTTGTCTTAGCGTTTGATCCATGGTCTCTCTAACTCTCTCTTTTAATTGTGCAAAGCATCATTCATTACATTCATATCATATACATTGCTTATGTTGTACCTTGCATAATTCATATTGCTATATCTTGTATATGCTTGGTTGTTTGTGTGCCTCACTTGTACTTAATCAACAAGAGCTTCATATAGCACCTCAACCCATATCTAGGGGAATCAAGAGGAGTTAGTCCATAGCCCTTCACGGGGAATTCGGCTACACTTGTTGATTGTACTAAGTGTGATTGCAAGATTTGTTTTAGCTTCCGCATTTAGCGCATTTAGTTCACTAGATTAGCACGTACACCTATTCACCCCCCCTCTAGGTGTGCTTTCAAATACTTGTTACACTCTTTATCCCCACTGACTGTTGTCACTGTAAGATATTTCTTCATACAAAAAAGAAAAAGGAAAAAAATAAGAGAGAGAGATAATTTGGAAGCAAGGTTTGAGAATTTGGTTATCCCCACTCACTGTTGTCAATGTGAGATATTTCTTCACACAAAAAAAGGAAAAAAAATAAGAGAGAGAGAATTTGGAACCAAGGTTTGAGAACTTGGTTTTGGTTTCAACCTCGGTCCCTTCTAAGACTAGTGGTTTCATATGGTATCGATTGGCTTGTTGAGTTCGGTTTAGTTTCGATTTTTCTTATATATATGTACTATTGTTTCGGTTTGGTTATATATTCATCAATTTTGACAGTTATTTAAAGGCACCATCTTTTATTCCTGTGCATACCTTCCCTGATTTGTTCAAAATAAAACCAAATTTGGCAATACAAATTTTATCTTTTGAGATTTTTTTAGTGGATTCTAAAACATTTTAATGGTTCAAAGGTTTATCATAAAAAGAAGTAATATGTTAGAAAGCTTAAGCGGTTAAATGAAAAATTTTAATAAGAGAGGGATAGTTTAAATGAATCTCGGGTTTGTATACCGAAACCCATCTAACTTAAACCGAAATGGTTAGTTAACTCAATAGAGCTTGGGTTTAGGTTTAATGTCCGAAACCCACATGACAATGAACTAAAACCTGAACAAGTCATAACGTTATTCATTTCTTATCCTCTTGATCAAAAAAGAACCATTGCCGAAGCAAAAAAGGATGCAAACGACCGCATCATGCACAACTCAGGTGAGTCATATCTTCCCTCCCTCCCTCCCTCTCTGCATCTCATCCTTGCTTCTATCCCTCTCCAATTCTCTCTCTTTTTTCTGTTTTTTTAAAAGTCTGGATGAGGGTTTATTGAGATCCAATCATTGCTTCTGTTTTTTCTGAAAACTTCTTGCGGGCTTTTGGGTATGCTATCATCAATTGTTTTTATGGCCAATTTTGATTTCCCCCTTTTAAAGGTTAATCTTTTGAAACCGATTTTTATGGCTAGTTCCCTAATGTCTTCTCTCAAATTGGTATGGAACGATCAAAAATGAAACATTTCGACCGAAACCTCTAACCAACATATTTCCTCTTTTTATGTTCTCTTCTTGATTTCTTCTTCTTTCTCCTCTCTCCCCCATTTGCATCATCCTCTTCCACAAATCCACAAACAACATAAAACCAATCAACCTCCTCCCCAGATCTCAGACTCAACCCTAGTCCTAATCATGGTTCAAAGACTCGGCCGAGTCGTATCCGTCTCGGCCCGCTCCGAGACGAGTCCGAGTCACGAGTCGGTCGGCTCAACTCAGAGGAGGCCAACTCGGTCGAGAATCAGAGCTGACTCGGTCGACTCGGCATTATGATGATGATTTTGTGCCTCATCGCAATTCAATATGAAAATAACTACATTAACATGTATTTATGAATGTAGTTTGTGTAATTTACTATATTGTGTATGTATTTTGATATGCTTCTACCGACGACGCGTGTATTTATACTTTCGCCTTATGTTTAGTATGCTAGGTGATATATTTTGGACATGTGATACATGAATGTGGGTGTCTACATTTTTTAAAATTTGTCGTGATTTTTTCAGAATTTTTTGAGCTTTCTCTATAGCGTTTTGCGCGTATCGCCCAATACCGATCCGAGTCGCCGAGACCGATCCGTCTCAGTGCCCGCCGAGTCGGCGGCCGAGACTGCGACTGTGAACCATGGTCCTAATCCCATCATCATTTAGGTTCATCTCAACATCAACACCATCAATTCTAATCCCCTTGCCCCTTCATTGAGATCCTATAGTAAAATCAATTATGGAAGGTGAGGCAAATACATTTGTAATTGCAACAAATGAGGGGAATCAATTCAGGTAGGCTAAGTTTCAATGTGTGTGTGTGAGAGAGAGAGAGAGAGAGAGAGAGAGAGAGAGAGAGAGAGAGAGAGGATTGAACTCGGTTGTACTGGGATAACATAGTGAGAAGAATAAATAGAAGAAAAGGGTTAATTGGTTCAGGTTGGGATCATTTTGGAGAGGTATTACGGTTAGGATTAAGGAAAAGAGGGTAAAATAGTCATTTTAAAAAAATATTAGTATCTTTAAAATATAGTAGAGTGTTTCTTTTTTATTTTAAAATAGCGATGAGAGGATTAAATTGCCTAGGACCAAAAGATTTGGAGATCAATTGGCAATATCAATGATTTAGAGCATTTTAGTTTTAAGAAGTAGGGGGGGGGGGGGGGGGGGGTAAAATTTCCCAAGTCTTGGAAGATGCAGGGGGTCAAATTGGCAATATTGATGGTTTGAGAGTATTTCTCTAGTTATGATAGAATTGAGGGGTATACTAAAAAACACCCTTGCATGTAAAGTTGTGAAACATCAAATAGTCTTTTGTATTAGGAGTTATTACTAAATCTAGTGGTTTCGATATTTTAAATTGATCACCTAGCTTTCTTATGCTATCATTGGTCTCTAATCTAATATTGCAGAGGGTAATTTCTTTATGTGCAATGATTATTGTGATTAAGAGGGAAATTAGGAGGAAGCTTGGTATGCACTAACAAGTTGTGAATAAGTAGTTGGGTAATCATATTGCAAAGGCTATATACCATAGTATAATAAACACCATGAGTATTGCGGTAAAGGTGGAGGATTGGCAACGAAAACTAGGATTCTTGGAAGCCTGGGGAAAAAACCAAGACCTAAATCTTTTTTGGGTAGAACATACATCCAAAATGTTGGATTATGGTGTATTAAATATGAATCTGGATATCACTCTTCACATTCTTTGGGATTATATAGCTTGAGAAATAAAGGATAAAGATAAAGACTACAGTTTCTTAAAGCATTTAGGGGAAGTTTGTTTGCTCAGAAAAAAATCTCAAAGTCCCCGAGGTGACACTTTTGTAAACCTCTTCACATGCTTGTTTTGCTTGGAGGAGGGGATTGGAAGAGATTAAAGGGACTTTTTGGGGAATCTATGCAGATCCTACGTGGCACCTGTCCCGTGGGACTACTTCGATGTTTGTAGTCGAAGAGAAATGCGTATGAAACTGCATAAAAAATGGGGAGAGAATCTTTTTTATATATATTTTAAACTTTCACTGAGAATCCTAAAATCTAGCATTCAATTATTTTTGCATCTAGAGGGGTTTCCTCATGCGGCAAATAAACACTTGAAGTGTTCAACAAAGTGCCCAAAGGCCCTTAACCGATGTTGTGAAAAGTGAAAGCAGGAGCAAAGTGACAAGGGGAGCTTGGGCTTTAGCAGCAAAATGCGCCTAGGCCTTTTAGAAAATGAAAAATATTAAGTATTAGGAAATTAAAATAATAGAAAAAAATTAGACACTAGAGATTGCATAACTAATAAAGAAAATAAGAAATTAATGCTAAATCTTAATAGGGATAATAAGAATCAACATAAGAAGATAATACATACAATGTATCTAAATGTTAAGTGGGGGTTAAAATGTCCCAAAGCAGATATAGCGAAAGCGGAGGTTTAAGCAGAGCTTTTGTGGGTCTTACAACTGTACCCTTAAACATACTTCAAATTTTACATAAATGACTTCGGGGATTTCAAGCTCTTTAGTGGGAAAAAAAAAAACAGCCCCTAGCTGAGGGGTGAATTGGAGTTAAGAAGAGTGTTTTAGCTAGAGATTTTAGAGGATGACATCAAGTTATGTGAATTGTTCTCTCACGTTTGATGAATATTGCACTATAGGTAATATATTGTTCCAATATATGGAGCGTAAGTGTAGGCTTTAAAATTTTTATGCAAATAAGGTCTCGGTGTGTGAGTAGCTTCAAAAATTTGTTGGCCATGCATGATAAGTCAGATTCAACACTCGTGCTAGACTCATCCTACTCCTAACCTTTGGAATTAAATAAAATATCAGCGACAGGAAGTTGTGACAACGGTAGTTGTCATGCAACTGTCCTGATTCATATCGGTGTAAATAGATTACACTCCAATTTTGGTGACAAAATGATAGTTAAAGAGAGTTTGAAAGTTTTGGACTAACTTTATTTGGTATTTTTACATCGCATGAGAAACTTCTTTATGGTTTTTAGGGTGTAATTTTATTAAGAGATAGGCTTTCATCTTTGGAAACAGATCCCTCCATTCAACTCTGATGACATGCCTTGCAAATTCAACACTGCTAAAAGACCGACCATTCATCTATGTCTACAAATTTAGAGTGCCCAAAAACCAAAATGAAATGATTTCTTACTGTTTTTCTGCCTCTGTATCAAGGAACTATAAACAGGATGGCTAAAAGTAGCAAATTGTTTATATCTTTTGTTGGGACCTGTAAATTAGAATCCGAACCATTATTCATGATCTGCACACCTTCTAACTCTTGCACACTGTTTTTTATTGGGTTTGAAACGCCCTATGCTTTTGATGTAAAAACTTGCCACTTCAGCCATCTTCCATCCATTTATGGCCACTTGATGCATAAACAAGAAAACTTCAAAATATTTTCTTCTTCTTTCTTTTAAATCACTCTGAATGTTGTGTTGCAGATGAAGATAATGGGATTGAGTTTGCAATTTGAATGACCTGTCATTTTATTTGAAAAAACATTCATTTTATTTGGATGGCCAGTTTATCTCTTTTATTACAAAAATCTAATACCATATGATAATATTCTACGCATGGGTACTAAGTGGACATTGTTCTGTGTGTGAGTGATACCCGAGTAATCAAAACAGCGTTTGCTGATGCTTACGAATTATATATTTACCGGTAACACATAAAGAGATGCTGCTGATTTTGCTTAAACAAAGGTCCCATATATGACTGTAAATTTACCCCTAATGCTAAATAATATGACCTCACTGGTATTAGTATGAGGCTAAGACAAGTGTTGTATAAACCTTATTAATCTGGCATCATGATGAATATCAAGCCAACCGGGATTTCCATTAAGGTAAATCTAATAATGAAAGTGGGCTTTCTAGATTAGTATCTGACTCTATCCATTAAGGATCAGCTTTTCATCTTTGTTTTTTCATCTTTTTTCTTGACAAATTTCTCACCAGCATGTTTGAGGGTTAGCTTAGTACCCTTATTGGATACTACCGACTATTTCCACATGTATAATCACCTTTTGGTATTCAAAACTTGAAGGTCCCATCTAATAAGGAGAGTGCCAACTACCAGGTTAAACCTTTGTTGGTGGCAAGGGAAACACTTGTAACTAAAGCTTTCTGAATATATCTTTTTCTTTGATAAGATAACATATTTCATATTCAAGGGAAAAGATGGATGCTACTAGGAAAGTTTTTGATGCAACAATACGAAAACATTGGGATTTATTCTGTGAAATATCATATAAGAACATCCTTATATATGCCAACTTCTTGTTGAAAGAACAAGTCTTTCAATTGTTTGCCTCGCAAACTGAGTTCTTTATTGTAACAGTGGGGGTTTGCTACCTATATCTTCAACACAAAAAATTGAAATGCGATACTTGAATGTAGGGGTGAGGAAAAAAAAAACAGGAACCGAAAAAACCGACCGAACCGACCGAAGCCAGTCGGTTCAGTTCGGTTCTAGCACTGTACGGTGCGGTTTCGGGTTGCGAAAAATTAGTAATCGGTTAACCAAAAATCGCACTGCAGAATAATCTTCATCTTCCTCCCATTTCTGATTTCTTTGAACCCATTTCTCCCTCCCCGGGCGAGCTCTCTCCCCCCCTCCCCTCGGCGAGTTCTCTCTTCCCCCTGCGAGCTCCTGTCTCTGCCCCCTCTCCCCGGCGAGCTCTCTCCCCCTTGCTGCGAGCTCTCTTCCCCCCGGCGAGCTCTCTCTTTCTCCCCCCCTCCCCGGCGGGCTCTCTCCTCTCTCTTTATCCCCCCACCGATGAAACTGAAACCGAACCAAACTTTTCAGTTCAGTTTCGGTGCGGTGGTGGGGGGAGGTTGGTGCGGTGCGATTTTTTTGTGTGGCAAAAACCACCGAAAAACTGTTTGCTCACCCCGACTTGAATGAGAAGAATTTTTTCATAGAAAAACAATAGTGTTATTATTGCTTTGATGACATTGGCTTCTTAATTTTTAAGTCAACGTAAAGTCCCAAAGAGGGAAAGGATATCTCTTATTCATCCCTTAGGAGCTTTGCTATAGTGATTACGTGGTGGTTTTGTTTTCTCAGCTGCTACCTTCTCTTTTACATAGGTAATTGTTTTGGTGTCTAATTACTGAATACAGACGAAAAGTATGTGTGCGTGGGCAGGTTTGTCGGGTTGATGGGTGGGTGGGTGGGGGGGTGATGTAGGGAATGCAACTTACTTCTTTTGGACTTTAGGGGCCTTAAGGTTTTTTCCCTTTATGTCTAAGGGTACTACTTTTAAACTATCAAGAGAACCTTTGATGGCTCGTCAACGCCAGCCCATAAATACACATGATACACAAACCAAAACTATTAAGGTGAAGAAGATGAAGAGAAGACCGTGTACTCTCAACTAGGGTGTGATCGTTTATTTATACAAAAATAAATACACGTTCTAATAGGACTAAGAGAATATACAATGTCCTACTCCAAGTAGAAGAATCCAAAGTAGAGAAAAAAAATCTTATTTCTACTCTAATACTCCCCCTCAAGCTGCATCATAGATGTCAATCATGCCTAGCTTGCTACACAAAATTAAAACTCTTTCTAGAGAAGGTTTTAGTGAATATATTTTTAAGTTAACAACTCGATGTGATGAACAAAGTGGCTATCCGAGTGTCATCACCATGTTTGTGACAAAGTGACACTTGACTTCAATATGCTTCGTTGGGTCATGAAAAACATGATTATTTGCAATATGCATACCCGCTTGTTTGTCACAATACATCACCATTCTCTTGTTGTAGATGGTGCTCATTTCAGAAAGGAGTGATTGAATCCACATCAATTCACAAGCTGTATGAGCCATGACTACTGGATCAAGTGACAACATTTTGTTTTTACGTCGTTATGTCACCAAATTTCCACCAATAAAAGAGCAATGACCAGTAATAGAATGACGATAAATAGGATCACCAACCCAATCACCATTAGAATATCTCACAATATCTAAATGAGAGGAAGAACGATAATAAAACCCTTTACCTGGAGCCCTTTTAGATACCGTAAGATACGACAAGCAGTAGTCCAATGAAGCTGATACGGACTCTGCATATATCGACTTACCACATCACAATAATTGTAATAAAAGGTCGAGTCATAGTTAAGTAAATTAGTTTACTAATCACTATACCTTTTGAGATCAGTAAGCGACTCTTCTAGGTTTGATCAAAACGAATATTAGGATCCATAGGAGTATCAATATGTTTAGATCCTAATATATCAGTTTCTTCCAACAAATCAGTGAAGTATTTTTATTGAGACAGAGAAAGACCTTTCGGAAAGCGAGCAACCTCGATTTCTAGAAAATACCTCAGGAGACCAAAATCTTTCATATGAAAAATGAAAACTCAAATAAGTTTTCAACTGAATAATACCTTGATGATCATCTCCGGTGACAATAATATCAACATAAACTCTAAGAATAATGGTAACGGCAGAAGAATTCTTATAAATATAAAGTGATGAGAGGAGCTCTGTTTCAATCCATAGTATGTAACAATAGTACTGAATTTGTCAAATCATACTCATGGAGATTGCTTCAAACTATAAGTTGCTTTTTTAAGTTTGCAGACTTTGTCCGTCTCCCCCTGAACCTCATAACTGGGGGTTGAAGCATATATACATTCTCTTGAAGATTTTTTATGCAAGAATGCATTTTTAATATCTAATTAATACAAAGGCCATTGCTTCACCACCACAGCTGAGAAAAAAATGCGAACAGAATGTAGACAAGCTACCAGAGAGAGTCTCAAAATAATCAACACTATAAGTCTGTGTGTAGCCCTTGGCAATCAACCATGACTTCAAGAACTCAAGCTGTTCATCGGGGAGAAATTTGACTGTGTATATCCATCGAAACTAACAATTTATTTTCCTAGTGGTAAAGAGTTGATTCTCATGTTTCATTAGCATGGAAAACAGTCATCTTTTCATCCATAACACCTTTTCATCCAGGATCCAACATAACATCACAATAAGATTTTGGAAGAGACTATAGATAATTTAGTTGCAAAATTAAAATATGTACGAGATAAATGAGAGAAAGATAACGCTTTATCTATAAGACAATCAGTGCAAGAACGAGTACCTTTTCAAAGAGCTATAGAAAGCTCAGACACTTCAGTAGAAGTAGTTGACTGATATGAAGAGGTAAGTTGTCAAGATCAGTATTAATCTTCTTACGTTATTGATAAATTTGAAGTGGAGGTGAGTCTTCTAGTGGTACAAGAAGAGTAACATGTGTGGTCAAAGGAGATGCAGTGAAACCCAGAGAGGTTGAAAAGTAAGACGTGTCTTCAAAAAAAGTGACATCCGCACAAATCAAATACTTCCTGCTAACAGGATTCCAACATTGATATTTTTTTGTATTTGAGAATATCCTAGAAACACACACCGAGATTCAAGGAGAGCATAGAGAGGGATGACCATCGCGTGAGCACATGAGAAGCATAGAAGGTCGGCGATGACAGCAGGACATGAGGTCATGAAAAGGTCATTGCAATTCCAATTCGGGCTTGGGTTGGGTCACTTGGGTGTTCCTGTTGTAGTCTGGTTGAGATCATAACTCAGATTCAATGGTGGTGATGATTGGGAGGTGATGTGCTGTCGTCAGTTGAAGGCGACAATGGTGTTGTGATGACATGGAGTTGAAGTCCACGAGGATCAGGTCGTCTCGCTCAATCCCCGCTATCAGACGCGAGGGGGATAGACCATAACTTCACTAAACCAAAGCACATAGGACGGGCGTGCTTCAACCGTGTCTCCGAGGCACAATTGAATGTAGATATCATGAATGCGAGGTGCAAGATACCATGCCGAGAAACTCGGCCAAGCACTTCCCGGAGGTGCCGATCGGTTGAGCTTCTTTTGTGTTTGGAAATAGCTCGCGTCCGAGACTGATCAAGAAGGACAAGGGTGAGAGAGAAGTGGTGGTTGCTGAGGCAGTCGGTACGAGATCTTGACTTTAAGATTTGATTGAAGCCGATGTTGAGGTTGGTAGGACATCCGATTTGGTTGATTCTGTCACGAGGAAGAAGAGGTCGTAGGTGAAGTCGGATGAGGGTCGACGAGCTTTGACCCGAATCCGATTCAAATTCGGGTTTAGTATGCGGTCTCGATTTGAATTTGGGTTGGGTTACAGCTGAGAGAAAGAGGAGTAGAACGAGAGGATTAGGGTTAGAGAGGGGAAGAAGAAGAAGATGAATAGTGAATTTTGGGATTTTGGGGGGATTTTTTGGGGAATTATGAACATTAATTTTTTGAAGGCAAGAAAAGCTATGGTTTTTGAAGAAGAGGTTAAGATTAGGTTTTTTGCTCTCATACCATGTTAAGGTGAAGAAGATGAAGAGAAGATTGTATACACTCAATTAGGGTGTGATCATTTATTTATAGAGAAAAGAAATACATGTCCTAATAAGATTAAAAGAATACACAATGTCCTACTTAGAGTAGAAGAATTCAAAATAAAGAAATGAAAAATCTAATTTCTTCTCTAATAATAAAAGAGAAGAAAAAAGGAAAATAACATGCACTCTGTCAGTAAAAAAGAAGTGAGGAAAAAGGGGAACCGTAAACTATACCGCTGATATCAATAAGTAGTTCTTCACCTCGACTAGATTGGCCCTGTATGTCAACTCACAGTTCCGTTCAAGATTGTTTAAAATTATTGTGTCCTGGTCATAGACTTTGTTGTCTGCCTTTGGACGTGCCACTTATTAGACAATCCCCTTATTTTAATATCATAAAATCTTGCACATGATAATTATAGCAGAATAGGTTAGCTTTTCAATTATTAAGCTTGTAAGAAGAAATATTTACGCTAGTTTTGCATATGCCTTGTTCCTCAGTTTTTGATTATTTGTTGTTTATCTATGACAGCATTCTTTGGTGGCCACTGGGGAAACATGATAAATTGGTTAGCATTGATGAGGGAAATTTATTCCTATGGAGCATAGATTCCTCAACCAAGGGGGCTAAGGTGTTGCCCTATTCAAACACTTTGAATGATCCATAACTTTCTCAGCCACTTTAATCAAATTGCATGTAGCATGGTGATGCATACTCCTTTATTTGATTGCTATATTGCATGAATACTTCAATTAATGAGCTCTGTGTGTGTGTGTGTTTTGGGGGGGGGGGGGGGGTGCGCCCGCGTGTGGGTGTGGGCGTGCGCGGATACTTTGATCCCTGACGAATACTTTCCTAATACTTCTTTTAATGTATCATAATATTTATAACATGTGTTAGACATATCAGAGATGTATCCATGACGAGGAAGTTAAGCATTCTAATGCATGTGTAATGGTTTCATAATTTCATTTGATTTATAGATGAATTTATATTATTTTTTTCACTTTCTTAACATAAAATTTTGATTGTTCATGTAAATATTTGATATATAACTTGAAATAATGTTGTAATGTTTGAATTAATTGTTTCAACTGCTATGTCTTGCAAAATTTATATGATAGACAAAACATGAATTTTTTGTACACACATATAAATTTATTATTGTCCTACCCATGATGTACATGTATCATGATATTTTAAAATTTGTCATATCACTGTAGCAGTGGAGCATAGTTTGGTCATTATGACACCCCCGATTTATCTCATTTGAAAAAAAACTACAATATGCTATCACTCTTGGTCATTCTGGTGTATTGTTTCCTTTTTCTGGGATTGCTCATGTATATTGTTACATACAGTTAATCATTCTATTAGTTCAATTGGCATGCAATATGACGGCATGTCACATAAATTGTAACTGAGCATTGCTTATCATGCATCACGATTTACACGATTTATATACACAAGGATTCAGTTTATTGGGCTTGGATGCATCCATACAGTATCACATCAAACCTTTATCTTGTTACAAAAATGTTTATTCATTGCTCATATTTCATTGACAAGAATCTCTCAAGATTTTTGATGTTTTTAGGTCCTTGGATCTTGCAGTTTAAATATTGTACCCAAGACTTTGAATTGGAGGCCAAAGTCTCATCGTGAATTTTGCCCCTTTCTGTTATTGGACTCCTAGCTGTGTAAATTTTATGGATATTCTTACGCAAGTTGTTAACCTGTAGGTAATATCTCAAGAATCCGTTGGTATGCTTCATACCTTATCTGGAGGAGCATGGGATCCTCATGATCAGAATGCAGTTGCTGCAATATGTGACTCATCACTTCAATGTTGGGATCTCCGCTCAATGAAGTATGATTCTTCTTTGTTTCTCCTATTTATAATTACAAAATTTTTGCATGATTTGATTGTGATATGCTTTATACTATCTTGTTTTGATCCTTGAATTTTTACCAATACTTCCTAATG
Organism: Agave tequilana; assembly: GCA_038442645.1. Taxonomy (NCBI): domain Eukaryota; kingdom Viridiplantae; phylum Streptophyta; class Magnoliopsida; order Asparagales; family Asparagaceae; genus Agave; species Agave tequilana. The sequence goes on along the minus strand of JAVJIF010012033.1, from coordinate 34,162 downwards.
AAAGAGAGATTTCTTCTGTAGATATTCTATGTTGGGAAATTTAAGTTAGGTATGCTTCATTATTATACCATAATATCAACACCTACATGCGAAGGATAAAAAGGTTGTATATTTTTTTTTAAATATATAATTGTATTGTGTTGGCCTAAAGGAACACCTGTTGAGTGTCAGAATATGTATCCTTAGGGTAGTTTATTGGAAATTTAGTGGCCACCACCTTTATTTTTTTTTCCTACCTGGGAATCACATGCCCGCTTCCACTGGACATTTTCTGCTAAAAAAAATTTGTTAACACAATGTTCATATGATTCATATTTGTTTCTGCTTATTTTTCATTCATGGCCTGTAATGAGAAATTTTTAAAATTGTGCATTCCCATTTTATCAATACTTGTAGATATGAGAAATATAGTTGTTGTTAATGTTGAGATATAAGTTTTGAGGCCCTTAATTTCATGTGTCAAAACCTTTCAATAATTATGCCTGCACAATGAATATATATGATCATGGTATCCATTTTGGAAAGTAAGGTTTTACTTATGAGATGTCAGACATTTATCCCTACTAAAAGTTGGTGGTGTCCATCTGTTTCAGTCATGGCACATATGTTTACCTTCCTCAGACACTTGTTTCGGCACTTGCAATATATCCACATTTACATGAAAAAAAATATCCATATGATTGCATCAGGGCCTTTCTCGAAAAACTCATGATATATGAGTTTTTTTGTGCGTTGTTTTACTCTTTCCAGTTTCTCTTCTACAAACACAGAGGCAAACATGTATAGATATGTATTAAATATCATATATAGTATATTAATGAAGAAAGAAAAACACACAAATAGCCATTTTCTTGTGCTGTCTGACGCCATGAGTCCATCATAGTTGTGAACGTCGATGAATAATAGGTTCCAGCGTGCATCATTTTTATGTTGAGGCGAAGTCCAAGTTTTGTGTTTCTCCCAGTGCCATCAGAGAAATTTTCACTTACTTTTATTTCCCATGAACAAAAGGTTCTAATTTCTCAACTGCCAATGTTGCTTTCAGATACAATGTTTCTGGTCTATTTTACTATGTAAAATTAAAATCAGGTTATCAAAATTTATGTGTAAGACAGGAAGCTCCATCCCACTTAATCACAAAATACGAAGTCTTGATATTAAGCTTGTCGATCACTAAACTAGGCCAGACCCCCATGATTTAATATAATCTACAGAAAAAAATGTTTTGTTATTCTACGTAGAACGTACAATTTATGATGGGTTTCTTTTATCCTCTTTTAACTAATACATTAAACTTAAAAAACATTTGTGAAGGCAAAAGAAAATGTGATCGCTTAAAACCACAGTTTGGAATCTCGGTATGCCGTAGAATTTTTGTACTGGAATTGGCAATATCGGATGTCTCGTCTCGTTGTATTGGCAATATTGAGTATCATTTCAATTGTATCGAGTCATTTTGGCAGTATCGATATTGGGTCAAAATATCTGTTTCGGGTGATATTCAAATCTTGCTTAGAACAAAAGGAAGATTGAATTAAGATAAAAGAATCCCCCAAGGCTTCACGACCTATGTTGATGGACATTGACACGTTGGTACAAATATGACAACACACCATAAGTTCTAAAAAATACATGTAGAGAAATAGAAACCCTCAAAAGGAATTAATTTGATTGATAATAAAGGAGAGACAATACATACAGATAATAAAAATGATGGGTATGAGTTTATTGGGTAAAAACCCAATAGATCAATAACCAATAGCCCAATAACTATTCTAATACTCCCCCTCAAGCTGGAGCATAAATATCAACCATGCCCAGTTTGTTACATTAGACAGAAACACAGTTAGAGAAGCTGCTTTGGTAAGTAGATCTATCAACTGCTTTGAAGATAGAGTAAATGGGAGAAAAATCACTTTTTTGGTCCATGCATCTCTAGCCAGATACAGTCAACCTCTATATGCTTATTCCTTTCATGAAACTCCTGATTCTTGCGATATAGATAACAGACTGATTATCACAAAATATATGCATAGGGCTAAGATGACGAAAATCAAACTCCAATAACATATTCTTTAGTCATATTATTTCACAAGCAGTTTGTGCCATAGCTCTATACTCAGCCTCTACACTGGATCTAGAAAATCTTATTTCTTGCTTCTCATGTCACCAGATTTTCTCCAACAAATGTGCAATAGCCAGTAGTGGACTTCCATCTATCTTATCACCAGCATATCCTGAGTCAGAGCAGCCAAAAATACGAACATGTCCATGTTTCTTGTACAACAACCCTATTTCAGGAGAGCTTTTGATATAGGTAAGAATCCTCAGAGCAGCGTCCAGTGAACCTCTGTAGGCTGATGTATAAACCTATTCAGTACTCCAACTACAAAGGTTATATCAGGCTTAGTAATTGTCAAGTAGATCAACTTTTCAATCAATCTCCTATACTGTTCAGGGCCATCAAGTAGATGACTATTATCATACTCTAAATCCACATTTGCTTCAATTGGAGTGCTAGCAGGTTTGCACCCCAACATGCCAGTTTCCTCAAAAAGATCAAGTGTATACTTCCTCTGAGATAGAAGTAAACCATGTTTTTGATAAGCAACTTCAATCCCAAGGAAATATCTTGGCTTCCTCATATCCTTTGTCATAAAATGTCGTTTGAGATACTCCTTTGTTTCTGCTAAAGCCACAGAGTCACTCTCATTTAGCAAAATGTCATTAACATACACAACCAGTATCACTGAGCCAGACTTAGTATGACGAATAAATACTGAGTGATCTGAATGACAACGAGCAAATCCAGTACGAGAGATGACCATGCTCTTGGACTTTGTTTGAGTCCGTAAATCACCTTCCTGAGTCTACAGATAGTATTCTCCCTCTGAGCAATATATCTTGGAGGTTACTTCAATAAACTTGCTCCTTCAAGTCCCTGTAGAGAAAGACATTCTTGACATCTAGTTGAAATAAGGCCACTCCATATTAACAACAACACAAAACAGAATTCGAATGAAGTTCAGCCGAGCAACTGGTGAAAAAGTCTCAAAATAGTCCACGACATAGGTCTAAGTATATCTTTTGGCAACAACCCTGGCCTTATACCTATCCACTGAACCATCAGGGCGATACTTCAAGGTATGACCCATCGACAACCCACAACATCTTTGGGTGCAGAGACTAACTCCCAAGTTCCTCGAGAAATAAGAGCATCTATCTCCTCACCCATAGCCTGCTTCCAGGCAGGTACCAATATAGCCTCATACGACCTGGGTAAAGACACAGAGGATAAAGACAGGGCAAACCGGTGAAAAGAGGGAGTAAGACGATCATATGAAACAAAATGAGAGATAGGATGATCAGTACAAGACCGTTTACCTTTGTGGGGGGCAATAAGAATATCAAGATCAGAGAGAGGTGCTGACGGCTGAGGAGGTAGACCTTCCACTGGAGAGGAGGCGGTCGGAACCGGTTCAGAGGCAGGAACTTTTTGCGATGAGTGTAAACATGTCTGAAATCTTTTTCTCGAGTTAGCTTTGGTGCAGGTGTCGCTGTAGTGTCCTTTAATGACACTGGCGAAGAGACATCATGGACAACAACAGGTGCTAGTAAAGGAAAGTACGGTAAAAGAGAAATGGACTCCGATGCAATAACTGAACCTTGTGGAGAAAAGTAGGAAACTGATTCAGAAAATGTGACATCAGCTAACACAAAATACTTTCTAATTGATGGAATATAGCATCGGTGTCTTTTTTGACTTCGAAAATACCCAACAAAGACACATTTTATAACCTAGGAGACAATTTATTCAGACCTGGAGATGAATCCTGAGCAAAACATGTATATCCAAAAACACGTGGAGGAATTGAGAAGATATTTTTGTCAGGATATAGACATGGAAAAGGGATTTTACCATAAAAAGCTGAGGAGGGCATCTTATTAATCAAATGACAAGCGCTTAACACTGCATCTACCCACAAATATTTCAGAACAAGCATATGAATCATCATGGTTCGAGCAATATCTAGGATGTGTCTGTGTTTGTGTTTAGCAACACCATTATGTTGGGACGTATAAGAGAAAGAGGTTTGATGAATAATCCCATTCTTAGAACAAAAAAGAGACATCATTTTTCATATATTTCAGGACATTATCAGTATGAAGCACACGAATAGAGGTAGAAAATTGAGTTTTTATTTGATTATGGAAAAGTTCGATGACACCAGAAACTTCAGACCTCTTTTTTAGCAAATATAGCCAAGTCATACGAGAGAAATCATCAACAAAGACGAGAAAATATCTAAAACTTTTAGATGAAGGCACACGACTAGGACCCCAGATATCAGAATGAACTAACTCAAATGCAGAACTACTATGGTTATTGACTCGACTCGGAAAAGAGACACGATGATGCTTGCCCATCTCACAAGACACACAACTAAGTGTAGAGAAAGAAGACTCAATAGAAATTATCGATCGAAGTTTCTGCAATGAGGGTGACCCAAACGCCAGTGCCAGAGTAGAATAGGATTAGGCTGACCTGCAACTAAGCCAGTAGGGCACACTCCGTCATCCAAATAGTACATGCCTCCTCTTTTATGACCTGAACCGATCCTCCTCCCAATTGTCAGGTCATGAAAGACACAGTAAGAAGGGAAAAAGGTTACATTGCAGTTATATTGTTTGGTAAACTGGCTGATGGATAACAAACTTAAAGGAAATTTTGGAACATAAAACACATTTTTAAGGCTCAAGGATGGAGTAGCCTGAACTACCTCATCACCAAGGACAGGAGATTGTGTACCATCAGTAATGTTAACAGAAGAAAATTGAGTGGAAAGATGTAAAGAGGTGAATTTGTCTTTAATACCTGTCATATGAGATGAGGCTCCTGAATCTAATATCCAAGATATGTGAGAAGATGCAATATAAGCATTCATACCTGAAGAGGATGGGTGAATTGATGAATGACCTGTCTGATAGAACTCGAGCTGACGTAACCTGTCATACTCGTCCTGTGATATCTGAACAGTAGGAGCACTAGAAGGTGCAGAGGCAGTATCCGAGAGAACATGAGCAATATCATTAGAGAGCCAAGATGAAGAAACAAGAGAGGATAGAGTACTTGAGATAGCCGACATCAGTTATAGAATTACCAGAAAGATAGCCATTAGTAGCAGTATAGCTAGTAATGAAGAGAAACAAGTAACTTGGTTACCGGATAGTAGCATATACAGCCTTAAATAGCCAGGTCAGATGTAAAAAATTTGATTTTTTGAGCAGTAAACTGAGCAGATCTCGCCAGAGAAGTCTCGTAGAGCATCAAAGAAGCCAGATCAGATGTAAAAAATCTGATTTGAGTAGTAAACAGATCAGATCTCACTAGACAGGGCTTGTAGAGAATAAAAAAAGCCATATCAGTTTTAAAAAATCTGATTTTTGAGTAGTTTGTGGCACTTATTGGAGAAGATGAAGGGATTGCGGCACCTGTCACTATTCATGTGAACAGTACCGACATGTTACTGTTCACGTGAAAAGTAATTTTTTTTGGGGCCAAATTTTAGGAGGAGAGGAAGGGAAAATTTTGAGGAAGGTGGATTTTGTGATGGTAAATTTTAGGGTTAGGTTTTTCTTGTTCTGATACCATGTAGAGAAATAGAAACCCTTAAAAGAAATTGATTGATAATAAAGGAGAGAGAATACATATATATAATAAAAATGATGGGTATGGGTCTATTGGGTAGAAACCCAATAGCTCAATAACCAATTGCCCAATAACTATTCTAACAATACACATAAAGCAGAAGTATATGTTTAATACATGTGTCCGACACGACATGATTTTCTGATACAAGTGTCCATGTTACACAGGAGAGGAGCCATACTAGTCCATGGTCCCACATCTATGAAATATGAATAACGTAGTATGTGAAAATAGCACTATCACTATATTTTTACCATTACAAAATTAATACAGTTTTGTGTATTTTTTCGAAAGCTAAAATGATCGTCATTATGTAAGACGCGAAGAAACTTAAAATTGTAGCAGGCCTTTTTGAATTTGACACAAGTATGATGTTCTGTCGTATGTGAATAAAAGTGACGATGAAAGTTTGGAAATTATTTAATCATTTAATGAGGGCTAGCTAAGAGCTATGAAGTTTTGCATAAATATTCAAAACATTTTTAAATAAATAGTAACCTTGAGTAAATTAAATTTTGTTAGAGATCGTTTGGATTATTTTTGGTTTCAGATATTATGGGGATTTATTTGCGAAGGTACTATTTGATACAATACCAATCAGAACTGATTGTTTTTCTCTGTTGTTCAGATATGTTGATCCATGAGTTTTAGGGGTTTGTGTAGAGGCTTTTGGTAGATAAAATTTAATTGTATAAAGTTTCTTGGTCTTGAGGAGGGCTAAGGGTATGAACGAGTGCTGCTGTTGATGAATTTGGTAGATACAAGAGGGCTCCGGAGGGAGGTTTTCTAGGGTAAAAACATCTGGTCTGTAATGTGAACAGATTATGGTAGGTTTTAATTTAGATGGGAAGAGAGAAGGTTGTAGGAGAGGATTTGGAGTTCCGGTTCAAACTGGAGAGGCAGAAGGAAGTTTTATTGAAGTTTTCATGGCTGAACAAATTTAGCCATGGAAGAAAGCAGTAAATTAGGGTTGGTTGCAATATTGGGTTTGTCTCCAGTCTTGTTTGCAAGTGATGCACATATGTTTCTAGTATTTCCTAACTTCCCTTGTTTTCTTTTATTTTTCTTCATTTTTTATGGTGTTTCCTCTATTCTGCAAGTGATACATGTATGCCTCTTAATGTGTTTTACACTATATCAGTTTACTCCAATCAAACTCGATTTTGTGATTTTCAAACTCTATCAGTGTACTCCAATCAAATTTGATTTTGTTGCTGACAACCAAACTATATATGGTCTTAGGAAGTCAAATTCAATTGAGCATGCTCATGTTCAGGATGTAGATTACAACCCCAGGAAGCAGCACATACTTGTGAGTATAACATGTAGAATTATGCTTTAACTATGCAGTTCAATAATGTTCACCAATGCATACTGATGCGAAAGATTGTTTTGGAGTCACCATCATTTATTTCTGTCAGGAATATATGCAAACAGTAGTGTTTAGCTACACTGGTATCTTTTAATTCCTGATGCTTGTTGTTGCTTTGATATGTTCCTAAATAGTTGTGAGGAGGCTTGATGGTTAAGCCAACTGTATGTGGTTCCCGCAAACAATTAACAATTTAATCAGATCAGATATTGTATGATCTAAAAGACAATACTATTCTGTGTTACCAATATGAGATAGTAAACGTTTGTTCTCCTGTTCCATACAAGCTATGTAATATTTGTAAAAGTTGTAAAGTTATTTTAGGATACATTTGGATAATAGTTTACGCAACTATGTTTCTTCTGTATTTTTTTTAATTTACCACTGAATATTTTCTGCTGTCCAGTAGGACAATTTTGCTTTAATGTGAACTTGCAAACATGATAGTCAGCAATACAAATCACATATCTAAATGAGTAATCATGTTCCTGACAATTTGAAAGTTGAACAATAATAGCAACATAGCATTTGTCCAAAAATATTGGGGTTGTCTATATGACTCCTTTTTCTCCATTTAGTTTTGTTAAAGGGCCTTTTCGCAATTAAGTTATCAGGTACCATATCCATTGTTACCGTTAAATCCCATTTCGTTAGGTTCACCCCCATCCCTTGGTCCATCAATTCCATTCCTACATTCCCAAGTCGCAAGCTTAATAGTCTCACTTGTGCATACCTAGACTCTCAGCTATTCCACATTTTACGCTCAATTGGAGCTACCTGACTTTTTGCGACGCACTCATTTCTAATCCCATCTTTTGGTAATTTTCTTATAACTATTTCAACATTCTCATTTCAGCTACACTCAATTTTTTGGACATGTTTTTTAATTGTTGATCCATAAAGCATGACTTGTTGAATCGTTATCTTATAAAGTTTTCCTTCAATTTCATGGGTATTCTATCGTCACATTATGCTCTAGAAGTGCTTCTTCCTTTAATTATCCAACTTTGGTTCTATGAAAATCTTCTTCAATCTCACCATTGTAATGAATAATTGGTCCCAAGTGGCAAAACAATGTTATTGCTTGGTATTTCTTGTCCATCAATTCTTGCTAAATTTACATTTCATATACTCCATTTTCATCCTACTAATTCTAAATCTTTTAGATTCTAAAGTTACCTTTATTTGAAAATACTTCTATAGTTTCATCATCTAATGCAATCTCATTAACAAACAACCTGGACTTTACCCTAAATATGCACAATAATTTTTTAATAACTAACGCAAAGAGATGAAAGACTTGATATTGATCCTTAGTGTAAGCCTTTGGTGATAGAGAATGGTTTTGTCACCTCTCCAATTGTTTCCACTCTAGCTAGCTAAACATTATGATATCCTTAATCACATCGATATACTTACTAAGCACTTACTTTCCCCCATAAAAACTCACCACATTATCTCAATGCATCCCGTATTGTCAGCTTTCTCTAAATCAATGGAAATTGTGAATAGATCTTTTTTCTACTCCAGATACTTCACCATCAATCGTCATGACAAATAAATAGCTTCCATGGAAGGAAGGAACATGTTTTTTTGCTAAAACATCTCGGTTTCATACATTTTGTACTGGGACAGTACGGAACGAGCCCTAAAAAAAGGTTCTGCCTATTAACTTTAAAAGCACCAAAAAAATTTAACCCTAAGAAATGAATCCAACCTATTTTACTTCAAGTCAAAGGAAGAGAATGATATATCTTTTCCCTAGTCTTGAAGACAGAAAGAATGTGTGGGGGGGTGGTTTTTTTGTTTTTTGGTTTTTTTTTTTTTTTTTTTTTGGGGGGGGGGGGGTACGTTCTGCCGTCATGCTTCTACCTCTTGTTCTGTTGCCTGTCTTGAGGAAGGAATAAAAACATAATGGTAAATATATAGTGAACTTGGTAAACCAAATGAATCTTTTAATTCCTGTTAGATATAACCTTTAAGTTGCATTGTTTGAGTTCCCAACTTGAGTAATTTGTCTTAGAATTATTGAAAAAAATAAATAAAAATGAACGCCTTTTAGATATAGACACTAATAACCTCCTAAGTTGCAAAACTGTTAGTCTTTTTCAATAATAAACGGGGAAATAGTTTTTGTACTATTTTAATAAAAATAAAAATAAAATTTTACACTAGATTTATTCTAACAAAATTATGTAATGTTTACAATGCGTATGGTGTTTTCTCAAATAATACTATTATGAAATTTTCATCTATCGAAATTGAAACTGGAATTCCCAAGACTCTCTTCATCTAACAGAGATACCAATCCTCGACGCCAGACAATCACAGTTCTTGTTTTATCTCTGACCTTCTTGCAGTGTTCTAAATGGCGGCCACAGCGGCTACATCGGCCGGGAAAATTTATCGGGGATGGGGATATATCGGGGACATATCGGGGATATTTTCAAAAATCGGATGTCAAAATCGGACTGTAAATATACATATCTCCTTGTCTTAAATTGCATCTCAATCAGACAATATATGCATAAATTATATAAAGCTATATAAAACATCATACTTATATGTTTAAGATATACTTAACTCGATAACTTGCATTAAGCTTATAAATGCATAATCACTATCCAAGTGTAGAATCTTCACAAATGTCACATTGTCACATCGCTCGAATTGCCCAAATACCTAACCTAGAAATTGAGTGTAAAACGCTATATCGGGTCCAAAATCGCCGAAATTGCGGCCGATATATCGGGTCCATGCCGATTTATCGGCGATTTTGAGTGAAAATCGCTATATCGGTTTGGATGTACCAAATCATTGCGGCTAGGTGCCGTAAACGCAATATCGGCGCAGTATCGGGATTATATCGGGGATATTTAGAACACTGCCTTCTTGGCAGCAAATTGATTTTTTAGACACTTGTTTCTTCTCTTAATCTTTGCTCAATCACTCTTTCCCAAAGTTTCATTTTTTGAATCATAAGCTTGATTCTTTGATAGTTTTTGCTTCATTTGAAACAAACATGAAAAGAAAATTTATAGGATTTGGTGCATCGGGGCCATAAAATCTAATCAACACTATGTGTTGTTAAAAATTGTTTATCTTGTAACTATGTATGTAAAGGAAATGAAAACCTCCCATCCATTGTTTTTGTGTTTATGGTATTCTGCATGTTGTAGGTCAAGATTACAAATTGCAAATTCAAGTCTAGATTCCCAACATAAAATCACTACTGAGGGAGATTTGACTTAAGTCCCCTTGAGGGTATGATGATAAATTTGAGGAAAGCAAGGTTTCCTTGTAATCTTCTTCCAGAATAGGTTTAGACCATCAGAATGTTCCGAAACATTGGTGCATACATGCTTAATGAAAGTTGGGCTAATAGGTAAAGTGGCAATATGTTTCTGGGGTGTCATGTAATCAATCACATACATACCTCATCAACCTAAGGATACTTTTACAAAATGCTCTAGAAGGCCTGACACCCAACATGTTTTATGGTTTATAATGTTCGGCAATAAAGATGCCACCATTTAAGATTGAAACAGTATACCTGAGAGTTTTCGTTGACAGTCACAGGTTGCTGTTGGATTTTGGTATAATTATGTGCTATCTGGGGTCTAGTGAACAGTTGTAATAGGATAGAAACTTAAGCTGCTTGAGTTTCTAGTTGAAGTGTTGCACCAGCTTTAGAAGTTTGCTCCTACCTTTCACCTACTGCATAGAGCTCAACCTGAAAGGAGGCTTGAAGCTTCCAGAGGTATCTTTCTGCCAAATTTCAGATGTTGACGTCTATCCGCGTTACACTCCTTCAGATGTATTATTACTATTATTTGGCCCTTGACTCAATTCTTACACTTTACTATGACAAAATGAACACAATTCAGATCTATATTAGAGATGAATTTAGTGTGGACTTTAGTTTATCTTGTAGTAAGTGTTTTTGTTATAAGAACAAAATGAATCATATGAACCTTTTACTTGAACCTACAAAGGATTATATGGACTTCAGTATATCTTGCAATATGTATTAGTTATAAGAAAATTGCAAGGAGTTGATCGAGATTTATTTGTTTCATTTGTAGCGATCTTAGAGACAACCTATTCTTTTCTCTTCTCTATGAGACACTATAATCAGAGACTACTAGGGGTTCTCTTCTTCATTTATGTGCTACTCATGTTTTTTTTTTCCCAGTCATTTTAGTTTCCATGTAAATTACTCCTCATACTCTATGTTTTCATATGGCTAAAAACAAATATCATCCTACCGCAGGTGCCACCTGACCTTAGGAGAAATCTTTTTAGATGCTTGTCAATCTTCTATGCCCTGAAATTTACACTGTGTAGTTACTCTACTTATTTTGATATTTATTTAGCAATTTTTAATTGCAAGCTAAAAATATTTTATACATCACAGGCCACTGCAGAAGATGAATCTGGGTTGCGCTTATGGGATCTTAGAATGCCTAAGCTTCCTGTTAGAGAATTCCCTGGGCATGCACATTGGTACTTTCTCTTATTCTACCGTAAGGCTGCAAACATGAACCCTTCAATAAATCAGCATTGGATTTGCTCTAACATACCCACTTGTATGGTTTATATATCCACCCGATGTCTATTAGCATGCATGTGATTTACAGATATTCTTGTTCTCATTCAGTTCAGTGTACTGCGATGCATCACACTTTATCTCTTATGCCTATTTGTTACTGCTGTGTTTGCAGGACCTGGGCTGTACGACATAACCCGGAGTACGACCAGCTGATTTTGGTCTCTCTCTCCACACCCACCCATACACACACAGACACGCACGCACAGACGGATTTGTACATTCTAACATATGTGTGCCTTTATGTATAGTATTATGTTTTTTTTATATTACTAGTAAGATATAATATTACACAAGTGTGTGGACACACAAGCCACACGCTTATGGAGCAATTGTGGTGACCCAATTCCTATTTCGCTAATGAGAGCTAAACTTTGCAGAGTGCTGGGACGGATTCAGCTGTCAACCTCTGGTTGGCTTCTTCTATTGGAAACAGTGATTCAACCCCCAATAGGTCATATGCTCTTCCATCATTTTTAGCTAGTTATAATTGCTAATCTCTTTCTAATTTATTTAACTATTTTGATGTCTACCATATTTTCTCAGTCTGGTTGACTCACCAACACGGCAGATAGATCCGTTACTCAACTCCTACAGTGACTATGAGGACAGTGTTTATGGTAATTCCTAATTCTTAACTTTCTTGCCTTCTTGAGCAAGCTTAAGATGAAAATTAGGATGATGCATTTATGACACAATGCTAGGTCTTGCATGGAGCTCCCGCGATCCAACAATATTCGCATCACTCTCATATGATGGGCGGGTAAGAGAACAGTTTTCTTGAACTTGATGCTGGAAATTCTAATAGTCAGTTTGAGTTACTTTCGGGTTTTTTCTACGATATATGCTGAAAGGTTAATTTCATGAATATTTCACAAATATGCTAAAAAATTATCAACATTAGATGCCTACCCAAGTAAAATCATACTATCATTTATCTTTTTGTGAAATTCCTCTTCTATGGAAGCCCCTACTGTTGTATGGATCCCATATATTGTTAGCCAGTTTATGGTTTTACGAGTTGAATGTGTTTGAAGTTCCATTTGTCTAGTGAAGCAGTAGAAATAAAAAATTCTTCACTTTAATTACCATTGAGATGATAAATTTAGCAATTTGTGCTTGCAGGAACTTGACACCACGGTTTAAAATGTCGGCACCGGTATCGACCAATTAATTTTAGAATCAATGTCAAATTGGCCATTGGATATCAGCAAAATTGGCGTATCGGCCCTGATATCGGGAATATTATAGGGTTAATATTGCATCGGATACCTCAAAACCCGATTCCGTTACTATCGGCCCATATTTGAAACTATGCTTGAGACCCTTTAGGAGGATGAGATACATTGGGAGGGTAAGGAAGAAACTCTTTAGCATATGACCACATTTCGTGAAATTATTTATGAATGTAAGAAGCAAAGTTCTGATTGAATGGATCTAATTGTGCATCCAAGGAGTGAAATGGAGAATATAAGGTGTACACCTTATTAGGATGCTTTCCCACAGATGGAAGATGATGAAGGTTGTCCCGCCTAATAGGATGATGATGTCAAACTGGAGCATGTGGAGATTTATCTTAATTGATTGTGTAATATTTATGGAAATTTTTTGTGGCCAACATGCTATGGAAAATAGTAATCCGAAGTTCCATTCAAAACATAGGCAGCTCTACTTACTTAGAAGTGGTGGATTCTTAATGCTGTTGAGGGATGGTGGACTTCAAGCAGCATAGAAGAATGGAATTTTAATGTGAAATAGCTTGAAAGGCCTGTTTCTTGATGTCTTGGGTAACATTTTGAAGCGTGTTAGCTAGATGATTGGTTTGCAGAGGTATTGACAACATGAACCCAGCACGCTTGCTGTTTTGGCAGGATCACTTGCATGGTGTAGGTGTATACTCTAGATAGCACCTGGATGTAGTATGGCTCTATAACATCCTCTACGGAAATAAATATATAAGGAAAAAGGATTAACCTCTCAATGCATCTATTTCAAGGCTCAAGTACAGCATGTTATTTCCCTTTTCTACCACATTTTCAAGTAACTACCCTTACAAATTAAACTATGCTACAACATCCCCAGCTTTAGGTGATTTTTTTCAGTGAAATATCTTTTCTTAGCTAAATCTTTGTGTTTTTGCAAGAAATGAATTATTTTGCTTCCTTGAGAAACATCAAACAAGAATCATGTGACAAGTTTCTGCAGTATAGCAGCCACACCCCCCCCCCCCCCCCCCCCCGCGCGGGGGGGGGGGGGGGGGTGTGTGGGCGGATTAAAATTATAGTATTGAAAAAGTAGGAAGGTATATTTTTATAGCAAACTTTAATATAAATCTTCCAATTTAGTTCTACCTCAACATTTCCATTTTCTAATAAATATGATAGTTTTATTTATTAATTTATGCAAAATTTATTAATTAATCTACTGTAGGAAAGATATCTAATTTTAACTTAAAACTTTTTATGAATCTTGATTGTATTTCTACCTTTGCCACCAAGAATATAGGTGTATCACGATCAATGACATAATTTCAATTCCCAAAACTTTGGGAAGACAAGTGTTACCAATTATACTTTCTAGGTACAATCAATGTAAACAAATAGCATACTAACGATAACCATGGATAGCTTACTAAAAAGATAGAAAAAACATAAAATATTTGATGAAACTAATTAATATACTTTCTTTTGCTAAGGTTGAAATTTAGAAAGCCATGAACAACGGGTTTTGTTATGGTCACTTTACAAAGTGTAGCACGAGGTGGTGGATCCACTGATATAGTAAGTTAGAAGTTAACTCCTTTTAGTTTTCTATTTGAAGTCAAATTATTTCTAGACTATGAAGATTAATGGATGGTGTTGATATATTTGAAACCAGTGTTTTAAAAAACCCGTTATGTAACCCGTTATAACTCGTTATCTAACGTAACACTGACCAATCGTTATGCAACAAGTCTAAAAAACGCAATATTTGATAACTATGGTTATTTTGCCCGTGACTTACGTTACGTTATGTCATTAACGTAATGCACCGTAACTTACGTTACAGTGCAACTCGACTTTTTATTAAAAAAACCCATATTCTTCCGGTCTAGGGCAAAAAAAAATCCCTCCAAATTCGCTCGCTCGTCATCCTCTCTACAACCTCCTCGTCATCTCCTCATCGGCGCCGAGAAGAAGACGTGCCTCTCTCTGATCGACAGTAAAAGAAGAAGACCTACCTCTGGTGGTTCTCCCCAGCATCATCTCTAAGCGGTGGTTCTTTGTCTCCAAGCACAAGTAAACGCTCTTTCTTTCTCCAGCCCCTATCTCTCTCCCCCTAATCTCTCTCTACTCTCTCCCCCGATCACTCCTCTCTCTGCTCTCTCTCCGCAATCTCTCTGCTCTTAGAGAAAGATCGGGAGAGGAAGCAGAGAGAGATCGGGAGGGGGGAGCAAGCAAAGAGAGATCGAAGGGAGAGAGAGCATAGAGAGTGATAGGGGAGAGAGCAGAGAGAGATCGAGAGTAAAATATAGAGAGAGTGAAGGACATTAGGGTATAATGAATAACATATTGTAAATTGAATTATGAATTATAATGAATAGCATGACTAAAAAATTATGAATTATAATTGATTTACGAATTATTGTAGATCGAATTATGAATCTTTGTGTATATTGAATAGCATGGCTAAAAGTTATGAATTATAATGAAATATGTGGAGCATATTGTTGCTTGTGTAGATGGAATTGTGAATTATAACTTGTGAATATGAAAAATTATTGTGATATTAAAAATTATTGTGAGAATTGCTAAAATATGTTATATATTGTTTTGATATTTTTTAGATTTTTTAAATTATTTTCCTATTTATAAAAATTCTTAAATATAGTTTATATATTTATTTTTATTAAATAAATATTAAATCGTGTAACCTACGTTATGTGTTACGTTATAACCTATGTTAACATAACAGAAGAAAAACATTATCATTACATTATCGTTATTTTAAACATTGTTTGAAACAATCTAATGGTTCAAAATTGCTTTTGGTGGAAACATTATTTGTGCTTTTATAGATATAGTATGATCATATCTTTAAGTGATACTCTCTTATAATCTTGGAGGTAATTTGCTCAATTTACATGTTTTTTTTTTTTTGGGTTGGGGTGTGCGGTGTTGGGGGTTGGGGGTTGGGGGGGGGGGTTTAGTAGTTGTTCGGGTGGGATATAGTTAATTTAGTCTCCATATTAAAGTGACCATTAATTGTATGAGCGTAGAGTATCAAGATGAACTTCTTGTATTTAACTATTGCCGATCGATTTGTATAGACATGATTGCGATAAGGTCTTCGCCATTTTTTTTCTTTTACCCATGTAGGGAACTCTAAAGGTGCGAATCGCGTTAAATGCAAACATAATAAAATGTTGTATTAAAATATCAAGATATAATCTGGGTTCAGTGAAATAACATATATAATAATAATAAGCAAAACAAGTAAAATGTGAGAAGCAAGAGATAAAGTGCAACCATACACAAACTCGAGGATTTATTTCAGTTTGGCCCAACTTCTGGCCTATGTCTAGTCCGTCCGCATCTAATGAGATTTCCTTAACTATTTATTCACCGTGTGATTACACTGAGATTTTTCTTTTTACCAGAGAGATCTCCTACTCCTTACGGCCACTCAAAAGTCAGTGAATGTCTCTCAAATTGAGAGAGAGCCTCATGGGGACATTGAAGATCCAGCGAGCTACTGGAAATATATTCCTATTTGTGCATTAGACAAAAAGCTTGAAATTGGATTTGATTAGGAGTAGGAATAATCTTTGGTTAGGAGTAGTAGTCCTTTCTTTTATTAGTTTTCTTTTATTTTTTTGAATTCTTTTGTGATTAAGAAAAAGACTCGAGTAGTGCACGTGGTCTTTAGCTATGAAAACACTTGTAGGATTTTATTTTGAAGGGATGTATGAGCAACTGAAAGTTTGAAAACCATAATTCTGTTTATTGTGAAATATTTGTGTGATGTTTGAAGTGGGAGACCGATTCTCCTGGGTGCGAGACACAAAACCCTCATCTTTTCCCCAATTTTCTTTTTCCCCAATCCCACCACATACACTTGCCTTTTCCAAGGAAATACACGTGCTTCACACAAAAATTTCACTGAAGAATTGATGTGCAAGACGAGGCTCTATAGAGATATTAGATGGATTCAGAGACACATTTTAGCTCAAAGAAAAATACAACTCGTAATTTTTTTGTTTTGGATTTGGTGCTTACACAAGTGTACAATGGATCTATTTAAATACCTGAAAAGAAAGTGGCCGTTATAATCATACTAGGAAAGTTTACACAATCAAATAATTTCCAAATTAACTCCAACAGCTAGTAAATTTGAAAATAGGTTGAAGCAAATTTGCTATAGGTTGACCTATTATTCAAACTAGTACACAAGTGTGTTAAAGGTAGAACATGTTGGGCATTGTTTTAAATATCGGCCGATATACCGGTATATCGGCCGAGATACCGGTATTTTATCCAAAACGATATGATTAGTGTAAAAATTTATCAGATATCGTTTTGGACCGATATTGGCCGATATATCGCCACGTGGCCGATATATCGGCCGATATCCGAGATGAAATATCTGATATATCGGCCCTTATAGTTACTTATTTGGATAATAATTATTATTTTTTACTTGAGAGATTGTTTTATTTTATTCTATGTTCGTTATGGTATTTCAATGATGTTTTTATATGATGTTTGGATAATAACTTATTTCTTTTAATAATGTCTTATATGTATTTATTATTTATATATCAACCGGTATTTAGTACTATATCGCGATATATCACCCGATATCCGGTATCCGGTACATAATTTTGCCGACCGGTATATCGCCGATATCCAATATTTAAAACACTGATGTTGGGTGACCTAGTTTCTTGGACAAAACAGTAGTATGTAATTATGTATGTTGTCTACAATAAGTTGAACATATAGGTCAACCTATGCACTTAAATAGCCAACATGCACATGCCATTCTAATGCGTTGGTCATGTAGGCTGAATGATTAGCTTCAAGAATGAATAAATGGCTAAATGAGTGTTTATCAAGTCATTTGTTTCAGATAAACCCTATAAAGTGATTTAACCACTATATATTTAAGGGTTGCTCAATTCTGAGGTCCTAAAAGGTGATTAAATTCATTTGAACTCTAGCGTGATTGGGTCCTCCTATCTATTAGCACACAAAAAATTTAGTAAAAATATTATCAATTAGTCATCAAAATCTTGATTGTTGTCTCTAAGAAGCCTTGGGCCTAGGGGTGTCAAACGGGCCCGGCCCGGGCCCGGGGGCCAAGGGGCGGGCCGAGCCCGCCCTGCTTGTGAAAAATCAGGCGTCCCACTCCGACCCAGCCCCGAGTCCCCCAAACGCGACCCGCTTGGGTTGGGCCCGTGCCGGACACGGGCCGACCCGGTTAGGTTTTTTAATAAAAAAATTAAAAAAAATTAAAAAATCTTTAAAAATATTAAAAATTTAAAAAATTACAAATAGCCCGTGCCGGACACGGGCCGACCCGGTTAGGTTTTTTAATAAAAAAATTAAAAAATCTTTAAAAAATATTAAAAATTTAAAAAATTACAAATAGCCCCAAACGACTATTTTAGCCGTTGAGGGAGCTCTTGGGGGGTTTTGCAAAAAAAAAAAAAAATGTAAACCCCAACGGCTTTGAGCCGTTGGGGAGGCGGGCCGACCTGCCTGTGCCCTGCCCAACGGCTAAAATAGCCATTGGGTCTGCGTGTTGGGCCATGCCAAACCCCATGCCCGGGCCGGGCACAGGCCTGGGTGGGCCGTGGGCCGCCATATTCAAACCCGAGTTTGGCCCATGTGGGAGTCAGACCCGGGCCGGGTCTGGCCCGGTTACCAGTGGGTTGGGCCAGGCCCGTGCCAAAGCGGGCCGTGCCCGTGCGGATTGCCTACCCGGCCCAGTTGACACCTTATTTGGGCCAACATTCTCTGTAAATACTACACAAACTTTGTAGATCCTCAGATCTCTCAACTTATTTTAGCATTGTCTTCATAAGTTACTTTGCATCAATCAGGCACATTTGATAAGTGTAGTGGTTAATTTTCGACCTCCTCGAGATCGCGACACGCGTCCATCCAGCCTGGTACCAATCAAGCGACACGTGGTCGCTTTCAAAATCTCCAGAGGAGTTTTATTCCCATCCAAACCCCAGTAGTTCAAGCGGTTATGGGATGGAGATAGAGTCAGTTACAAACACTCCTATCTCCAGATCAAATTTTCATTTGAACCTGGCTGTTGCGACCCGGAAGAGGGTCAATCATGTTGACAACTGGATGGAGGCCACTAGATAAAGACAAATATGTGCTCTTCTAATTCAAATCAGGATGTTTGGCTCCAAACACTTCTAAGATAAGCAGTTAAGATCGGATAAATATTCAGATAGAACAGGACTTTGTAATCTTATCCAAAAACATCCACTTGTATATATACGAGACCCCCTCCAATGAGAGGGGACGATCAATCAACCTCAGAAACCCTAGCGCGTGAGGTCGGACAATTATCATTGTAAATCTTCTCTGAATTATAGTAGAACCCCCTATCTTGCTCCGTGCTTTCCCTTTTCGGTTTTTCACGTAAATCTGTGCGTTTGCTCTAATTTGGTCTCTAAGATTCATTCATTAATTTCTACAATTTAGTGCGTGGATAACTCTCCCCCGGGAGTTACCCACTGCATATGGTGCTTTCGCTGATAGTTTTTTGAGTCTGTACTCGAAAATCTCTCACTTCTCAGACCTAACCCCTCCTCAAAACAGTCTCGCACTGCGGACATGGCTCCACTAAGGAAGAACGTCTCTCAGGGTACAACCGCTGCCCCTGCCTCTTCGAAAGGAAAGGGGAAAGCCGTTAAAGTCGCCGAGCCTGTAAGTCATCACCCCAATTTATCCGACGTCCACATCACCGACGCTGAATATTCCCAATCTTTTCTGCCTCGCCACGGAGGTCCTTACGGCTGCGCCCGAGCCCCAACACATCAATGAGCAATTTCTTCAGATGCTTTCCAGCCTGCAGAAGCAGATGTAAGAGCATAAACGGAGATGGGTCGACTCCGCGAGGCGGCTGCCCTCAAAAAAGACGCAACGACTCGTGTCCTGACCAGACTCCTCAAGCAAGTCGACATATTGTGAAAATCACAGTCTCTCCGAACTACAGAAGAAAGAGCTCAGGCTACCCCGTTGCCACAACGTGACGAGAAGCCGCGCAAACCACTGGCAACTTAAAGCGCAATAAGTCAGAGACTCGCAATGATGACGAGCGCTCCGAGAACTCTGAGCATCTCCGCAGCTTGAAGTTCTCTCGTATTGAGGACATTGCGGATTTGGTTCAAAAGTGGCTTAACCAAGTGAGCCAACAACCTCCGAAAGCAGTGGAGCATAGCGGGCTGAGGCCCTTCGACTCACCACTGTCGTGAGAAATCACCACGCTCTGATTTTTAAGGAAATTTGTGATACCCTCCTTCGATTGCTACTCGGGAGCATCCGATCCCCTTCATCTCTGCCAGTTTTAAGATATAATGGCGGTCCACGCTCATGATGACCTCCTCTATCGGGCGTTCCCTTCCAGTCTCAAGGGCACCGCCTATCATTAGTTCTACTCACTCCCAAAGAACTCCCTTCGAGTTTCGATGATGTAACTGACGCTTTCTACAATCAGTTCGCTTTTCGAAGAGAGTTTCAGAGGAATATCAACCATCTCTTTACGGTTAGGATGAAACTAGGGGAGATCCTGAAGTACTACGTCAACTATTTTCACAGCCAAATAGCTCTGGTATACAACTGCAATGAAGACGTAACCACCACTGCATTCATCAGTGGCTGCAACTCACCTACTTATTCTACAAGCATGTCATCAAGATGAGGGACATTCTCGTCCGAGAGCAAAAGTACATGCAGATCGAAGAGGCGACTCGAGGTGCGACCAATCGCCCCTAAATAAGGATCCGAGGGCTAGAAGCCGAAGCAGCAGTTTTCCCCGAGGAAGAATCCAAACCACAACTCCGCCGCTGTCCATAACGCACCCCGATACACGAGTCGAACGAGGACGGTACCGCAGAACCCGACCTTATTCCATTCAGGATTTTCGGTGACCATGTGTTTAATCCCATCAAAGACCAGCCTTGAGTCAGACGTCCGAGTCGACCGCTCTCGCATAACCCGAAGGGACCCGGATTCAGGGATTACTGAGCCTTTTATGACAGTATGGGCCATCTCACCATCGACCGTCGGTCCCTCCGATGACACCCCAGGATCTGATTAATCGGGGATATCTCAAAAAGTTCATCCTCAACCCTGGACAACCCTCAGAGATTACAGTGCAAAGGAAACTCCCACCACAAGACGGTTAGGATTGCGATGGTCTCATCCAGTACAAGGAGGTGAATGCTATCTTTGGCATTACAATGAAGGGAAGGGCCATTTATATCAATGAAGCCCAGAGGGACGATTACTCGGCAATACTAACACGCCCACCTTCACCACTGGGCATGCTAATCTTCTCGGATGTCGACTCCTACGCCGTGCACTTCCCACACAACGACGCTTTGGTTGTTACAATGCATATCGGTTGTTGCCAAGTGTCAAAGATTTTGATCGATGGGGGGGGAGTAGTGTCAACATTCTGTACAAACACGTCTTAGATCGGATGGAGGACACTCTCGGGCTGGCTTGAAAGGTAATTCTCCTTCAGACCCAGTCACTTCTTTATTTGACGGGAGCGAGGTGCGCTCTCCTGGAACAGTCATGTTCCCAGTCCGAGCTAATCCTTTCAATGTTGTCACAGAGTTTTGCGTCTTTGACGTCGAATCTTCCTACAACGCTATCCTCGGGAGACCATTGATTCATATGATGAGAGTCGTCCCGTCCATCCATCATCAACTTCTGAAGTACCCCACACTGTCTGGAATGGCCGACATAAGGGATGACCAGGCGATGGTCAGAACCACAGCCGCTGTAGCCCGAAAGAAGTCCGACTGGATGACGAAGACCTCCCGAGCAGTCTCCGACAAATATTCCCCATGGATAAGAAGTAAAAGAGAATTGCTGACCAATAGCAATTACGGAATGACGAAAGCCAAGACTCCAACTTCTCTGCCGAGTCGGAGGATCCAGACTCTGACTCACCCATCGAGTCGAGAGACCCACACAACAAGATCGATGAGGAACCCGATTCGTTTCTTATAGATCCACATCATCCAGAGCAGGTCCTCTGAATCGGCTTAAAGCTGCATCCTCATGAGAAGGCCTTGTTTACAAAGTTTTTGTCAGACAATTTAGATGTATTCACGGACTCCCACCGATATGCCTGGAATCGATCTCGATATTATCTGCCACAAACTATCCATCAAGGCAGATGCCAATCGAGTAAAATAGAAGCCAAGAAGAATGAACGAGGAATGAAGTTGGGCCATCAGCGATGCAGTTGACCGCCTACCACAGGCTGACTTCATTTGAGAGACATTCTACCTCGATTGGCCTTCAATCTCGTCCTCGTGAAGAAGAAAAATGACAAGTGGAGGGCCTACATTGACTTCACTAATCTCAATGAAGTTTGCCCAAAGGATTGCTCCCCCTCCCGGGATTGATCAGCTGGCAGAGGCGATAGCGGGCCATGAACTTCTCAGCTTCATGGACGCCTGTTCCGGGTACAACCAGATTAAGATGCACCCACCAGATGAAGACAAGACTGCTTTTATTACTGATCGGGAAATTTATTGCTACAAGTTGATGCCCTTTGGGCTCAAAAACACCGGGTCACCTTCTAGCACATGGTTGACAAGATCTTTAACGATTTGATCGGGAGCACAACCACTACTCTTGTCCAAGCCCACCTCGGGAGAAATGCTATTCCTTTATCTGGCCATCTCGGAGTCAGCCGTTAGCGGAGCCTTGATTCGTGCAGATGAAGGCGTCAAAGAAGCCGATGTACTACATCAATCATTCCATGAATAGACCACAAACCAGATACCAAAGGCTGAAAAAGTTGGTGCTTGCTCTCTTCATCATCTCGAGAAAGCTCAAGCACTACTTCTAAATCTTTCTGATAATAGTCCTCACGGAGCCTCCTCTAAGAAGCGTTGTAGAGAATCCAGAAGCAACGAGACAGATATTGAAATAGGCGTCGGAGCTGAGCCTTATGGATTCAGATATGAACCAAGGACAACAATCAAATGACAGGTATTGGTGGACTTTATTGCTTCACCACTGGATCCACAATGCAACACGACTCACTGGAAGGATGGGTTCTGAATGTGGACGAAGCTTCAAACAACATGGGGACAGGTATTGGGATTGTCCTCACCATTCCAGAAGGATCTATTATCGAGCAATCTTTCACCCTTAGCTACTCGGTCTCCAACAACGAAGCCGAGTATGAGGTAGTCCTAGACGGACTCCGAACGGCTATCACACTCAGGGTTACATGGCTCGAAGTTCGGTGCGACTCCTCACTAATGGCTAACCTAGTCAGTGGAAAATACATCGCAAGGGATGTTCAGATGGTGGAATACCTATAACTGGTCCTCAGGCTGAAATCTAAAATCCCCTGACGTGACTTCAAATGGGTCCTCAGATCCGAAAATAATCACGCTGACTCACTTTCCAATCTCGACGCAACCACAGAGCTTCAGTTCAGACGGGAGATCCCCGTCAAGCACATTGCCAATTTGAGCGTCCAATGATAGATCAGGGAGGTCCTTTGCCTAGATACCTCGCCAGGATAGAGAGATCCTATCATTGCTTATCTAAAGGATGGGATGCTTCTTGATGACAGAGCGAAGGAGCTAAAGCTCCTACACTTGGCCACTAGATACACGCTCTTCAGAGATATTTTATACAAGAAATCTTACTTTAAGCTTCATGCCGACTCCTATCTGAGGTGTCTTGGATCAGACGAAGCTCGGAGAGATGCAGGAAATCCATGGTGGCAACTGTTTGAATCATTCGGGACGCCGCTCCCTCGCTCATAAGGTCATCAATCAAGGGTATTAGTGGCCCAAGATGTTCGACGACACCAAGGATTATGTGAAGAAGTGCCTACAGTGTCAGAAATTCGCCCCATCATCAAATAGACCAAGTACCAATCTCCGTACTTTACGAAGTCCTTGGCCCTTTATGCAATGGGGGTTGGACGTAATTGGTCCACTCCCCCAAGCACAGTCTCAGTCTCAGTTATGGTTTTGCTGGTAGCCACCGACTACTTCACTAAATGAGTCGAGGCGGTGTCACTCTCCAAAGTCACTGAATAACAAGTTGTTAAATTTCTTTGGCAAGACTTCATGTCGCCTCGGACTCCCCCACACTGTTATCTCCGACAACGGGACAAACTTTTGCGCTAAGTAAAGATTGCCCACCGATTCTCTACACCATATTATCCTCGAGGCAATGGTCAGGCCGTGATCAGCAATCGTAACATCCTCGATAACTTGTGTAAAAACCTGGACAAAGCAAAGGGCAAATGGGCCGAGAAACTTACCGGAGTGCTCTGGCCTAAAGGACTGCCAAGCGCATCCCGACAGGTGAAACCTCGTTCTCATTGGCATATGAAACGGAAGCGATCATCACATTCGACATTAACATGCCGACACTCTGCGTAAAGGGGATTGATTGAGACCAAAATGATACATAGTTCCGCCTAATCCTGGATCAGTCAGAGGAAAATCGGCAGCAAGCCCAGATCCGCATCACAACCAACAGCAAATCCGGGCCACACACCACAAGAAGGTGAAGTTTCGCGAATTTCAAGTTGAGGACTTGGTCCTAAGCGTGTAACAGACTACACAGCACAAAGGTCAAGGGAAGCTCGGACCTAACTGGGAGAGGTATCCTACATCATCACTCGGGGAGGTAAATGATCATACACCTTGGCTGATCAGGACGGGAAGCTCCTCAAGAAACAATGAAACTCTTTTTACTTGAAACGATTTTATGTATAAAATCATGTAATATCTAATGAAAAGATTATTGTTCAAGTTCTTTATCTAGATTTTCATAAGATTTCAATATTTCTCTAAGTGTGATAAAGACTTTAACAATATATATTGGGTCCAACCATGACGGTTACTCGGGAACAACCTATAGCAGGTCTTACCCTGACGGCTACCCATCGGGGAGTCTCTTGAAAGAGGAGGCTCGCCCACAACAACTGCTAAGGGCTCAGCTTATATCGGGCCCTCGCCCTGATGGCTACCCAAGCAAGTCAACAGCCTATATCGGGTCCTATCTTAACGGCTACTCAAGAATAGCCTATAGCGGGTACTACCCTGACGGCTACCCCTTGGGGAGTCTCCTGAAAGACGGAGGCTCGCCCATAATGACTGCTTAGAGCTCAGCCTATATCGGGCTCTTGCCCTGATGGCTACCCAAACAAGTCAACAACCTATATCGGGTCCTACTCTGATAGCTACTCAGGAACGACTTATAGCGGGTCCTACCTTGACGGCTACCCCTCGGGGAGTCTCCTGAAAGACAGACTCGCCCACAATAACTACTCGAGAATAGCTTATAGCGTGTCCTACCCTGACGGCTATCCCTCGGTAAGTCTTCTAAAAGATAGAGGCTCGCCCACAATGACCGCTCAGGGCTCAGCTTATATCGGGCCCTTGCCCTGATAGCTACCCAAGCCAGTCAACAGCCTATATCGGGTCCTACCTTGGCGGCTACTCGAGAACAACCTATAGCGAGTGTTACCCTGACGGCTACCTCTCGGGCATGGTTCACAGTCGCGGTCTCGGCCGCCGACTCGGCGGGCACTGAGACGGATCGGTCTCGGCGACTCGGATCAGTCTCGGGCGATGCGCGCAAAACGCTACATAGAAAGCTCAAAAAATTCTGAAAAAATCACGAAAAATCTTAAAAAAATGTGGACACCCACATACATGTATCACATGTCTAAAAATATCACTTAGCACACTAAACAAAAAGCGAAAACATAAATGCACACATCGTTGGTAGAAGCGTATCAAAATACATGCACAATATAGTAAATTGCACAAACTACATTCATAAATACATGCTAATGTAGTTATTTTCACATTGAATTGCGACGATCAGGCAATGGCGGCGATCTCCAGATCTGAGCGAGAGGTAAGTTTTTTTTTCATTTTTTTCTTTATACCCGTTCGTAACGGGTGAATATACGTTTCGAGTTGACTCGATTGAGAATCAGAGTCGACTCGGTCGAGTCACGACCGATTCGGCCGTGAATTCGCCGAGTCGACCGAGTCAACTGCGATTCTCGGCCGAGTCAGTCTCTTCTGAGTTGAGTCGACCGACTCGTGACTCGGACTCGTCTCGGAGCGGGCCGAGACGGATCTCGGGGGAGTCTTTTGAAAGACGGAGGCTCACCCATAGCTCCTGAAGGAGGGAAGTCCTCCCGACAGCTAAAAATCCTCCGACTAACCTAGGGACTTCTACCCTAACAACCGCCACAATGTTTGTGAGAGGATCATCACAGCGGCCTCGACAGCGGGGCATTGGGCCTCGTATGAACCACCAAACAACGTACAACGGGTCCGGGCTCGCGTCATAGCATTAGTACTGCCACATCAAGAGAACAAGAACATACAACACACAGTCAGAAATAGTAAAATTCTTTATTAATGATAAAAGAGTAATACAATTCTTATTACATCAAAAGCAGATACAGATGGACTCGGCTAGCTCCGTCTACAGGCTCTCGGACCACCCCTTTGACCTCCCAGGCCAGCCACTGGTGTTCCCAGTCCGACCACTTGAACTCCCGGGCCGACCGCTTGTGCCCCCAGCCAACCGCTCACGCCTCGGACAAACTGTTCACGCTTTTGCTCGATCGCTAGAGCTCCTGATCGGGACTTGAGAATGCAACGCCTGCGTCTCCATGAGCAGATCACCGTGGCTCACCAGAGTTCATTATTACGATCAGATTGACGTTCTACATCGACTCTTAGCTCTTGAACATCGTTTTCCCGGCGCTCCAAATCCTTCTGTTGCTTTCGTATTTTATGCTTGAGCTCTAACTTCTCGACGCATTCCCGATCGATTTGGGCCCGAAGCGAAGCGATCTCTGACTGATCTGAGGCGACTTTCTCTTGTAAACTGGTGTCATCCAACGCTTTTTTCAGCTCCTCAAGCACCTCAGGAGCCTCACTTTCAAGGTCATTTTATAATTCCTCAATCCTTCCATCGCCTTCAGCATACCAGCCGATTTCAAGAACACCTTGCACACCCTTTCTTCAAGTGTGCTCACTATAACATTGTGGAAAACCAGCTCACGGTCCACCTAGAAGGTGAGAAAGTCGAACAGTTCGAGCTCTATGCGGCAGGGAATCCGGAATAGCGTCCTGATGCAGATGAGGAAGCAGAAAAGAAGAGCGACGTGAGTTAGATATCGTACTAGCTCTGATGAACCTGAAGAAGCCTTCAGGTAGGGAATTAATTACTCAAATCTACGAGTAAGCGACCCGAATCCACGGGCCAAGAGAATAACTCAAATCCACGAGTAATTTAAGAGTAAAAACTCAATTGTATTAATCAAAGTTGGATGCTAAAAAAACCTAGGATTAAATGGCCTTATATAGGCAAATAAAAGAAATATATTTCTCTAACTAGGAAACTAAAATAAAGAAACAGAAATAAAACAAATTGGAATCCAAAATGGACCCAGAAAAACAACTTTTAAACAAACTAGGAAACTCTGATAAGTCAACAGGTGAAGGGTGTTGTCGACATGTCTGTAATTTCCTGATTTTCTGCCAAAGTTTGTCGACAGGCGAAAAGTGATGTCGACAGGACTGTAAACAACTGAGTTACTGTAAAAGCCTGTCGACAGTTGAAGGATACTATCAACAGGTAACTTAATCAGCCGTTCTCATCTTGATCTCCTACATCAGTACCTCTCTCTTCAAAAGAACTCGTCCTCGAATCATTATCTGGAAATAGTTTCTGTGTAGGGTAATATTCATGGAGATCCTCCATGTTGAATGTTTTGGACATTGTCATGTCGCTTGAAAGATTTACAACGTAAGCGTTATCATTAGTCTTCTTTAAAATTCTGAACGACCCATACTTTTTTGGTTTCAACTTGTTATAGGAACCAACATGAATTCTTTTTTCTCAAGTATACAATTTAATGTCCCCTTCTTCGAAGATCTTTTCTCTCCTCTTCTTGTCAGCTATGGTCTTATACCTCGCATTGGATTTCTCCAACTTTAATCTAATCTCTTCTTGATCATCTAGAATTTGTTTTGTCATGACGCTAGCTGCACTACTAAACCTCTCTCCAATGGGCAGCTTGGCTAAGTCTAAGAGATGACGAGGTACGCTCTTATAGACAATAAAAAAGAGTGACATATTTGTTGAGCTGTTGATTGAGCTGTTGTAAGCAAACTCCGCTTGTGACAAAGTTTGATCCCACGCTCTTGGCTTGTCTCCACATATGCTTCTCAATAGGTTGCCTAAAGTGCAGTTGACAACTTTCGTTTGACCTTTAGTTTGAGGATGTGTTGTGCTACTGTATTTCAATAATGTGTCAAATCTTCTCCAAAGAGTAGTCCAGAACGTCGCTAAGAACTTGCTGTCTCGATTCGAAACAATGGAACTCGACACGCTATGTAGTCTCACAATCTCTTAGAAGAACAACTTGGCCACATGTGGTTCATCGAAAGTCTTTCTGTAAGGAATAAAGTGCGTCATCTTAGAGAATCGATCAACTACCACCAAGATGGAATCTACTCTCTTTTGTGTGCGAGAAAGTCCTAGCATGAGAAATTCATGCTCAAGTCCTTCCAACTATCTTTGAGACAGGCAAAGGTGTATACAATCCTGTGTTTTGGGTTTGTCCTTTAGCAACTTGACAAACCGGGCAACTTCTCACAATTGTAGTTACATCCTTTCCCAGTTGGGGCCAATAATATCTTTCTTCAAGACTTGCCGTAGTCTTGTCTCTTCAACAGTGCCCTGCAAGTCTGCCTCTGTACAAATCTCTAATAACTTTCTCCTCAATGAAGTCCTTGGTACACATAACCGACTTCCTTTGAGAAGAAATCTGTCTAGGATATGAAAATCTTGTGCAGGTTGTCGTGGCGTACACTTCTCCAAATATCAGCAAAGTCTTCATCCTCTTTATATAGCTCCTCCAAGCATTCGAACCCAACGGTTTCATTTTGTAACGAGACTAACAGTAAAACTCTTCGACTCAATGCATCGTGTACTTTGTTATTTACTCTAGATTTGTAACGGATCACAAAATTGAATTGCTCAAAGTAGGATGCCCACCTTGCATGCATCTTGTTTATGTGCTTTTGGCTCTTGAAGTGTTGGAGTGATTGATGATCTGAAAATAACACGAAGTTATTAGCTATATAAGATAACTCTCCCATGACTTTAATGAGTGGTATACTGCATATAATTCCTGTTCATATGTAGACCACTTTTGCCGTGCCTCATTTAACTTTTTACTGAGAAAGGTAATATGTCTCTTTTCCTGTGAGAGTACTGCTCCAATGCCCACTCTGCAAGCATCACACTCTAGCTCGAACACCTTATCAAAAAGGCTAAAATAGGGGCATTAGTAAGCTTCTCCTTGATGAGTTCAAAAGCCCTCCAGCTTCATCAGTCCAGACGAAAGAACCCTTCTTCAAACAGTCTGTCATGGGTAAAGTTGCGGATGAAATGCGGGTAAAATGTAGCTAGGTCATGAAAGCTTCTTAGCTCAGTAGCACTCTTGGGTGCGGGACAATCTCGGGTTGCCCTCACTTTCTCCTCGTCTATATGAATCCCTTGTGAACTAACAATAAAACCCAAGAATATCAAGCTTGTAGTCATGAAGCTGCACTTCTTCAGGTTGATGTATAACTCATTGGCTTGCAAAATTGTGAACAGGTCCTGTAGATGTTGGAGATGCTAGGCTTGGCTTGAACTATAGATTAAGATGTCGTCAAAGTAGACAACCACAAATTTTTCGAAGAAAGGCTTAAGCACTTGGTTCGTTAATCTCATGAAAGTGTTTGGTGCATTGGATAGTCTAAAGGGTATGACCATCCACTCGTACAGTCCTTTTGGAGTCTTGAACGTCGTCTTCCATTCATCTCCCGGCCTAATGCGAATTTGGTGGTAGCCGCTGCTCAGGTCAATCTTTGAAAACATGCACGATCTTCCTAATCGATCCAACATATCATCAAGGTGAGGTATCAGTAATCAATATCGGATTGTGATCTTGTTGATGGTTCGGCTGTCCACGCACATGCGCCAACTTCCATCCTTCTTTGGCATCAAAAGGGCCGGCACTGCACATGGACTCATGCTCTCTCAAATGTGCCCCTTCTGAATTAGTTCTTCGACATTCTCCATTAAAACTTCACTCTCCTTTGGATTCATCCGGTGGTGTGGGAGGTTGGGTAGACTCACCCCGGGGATCAGATCAATATGGTGTTGGATATCTCTCATGGTGACAGTTTGTCCAGGAGCTCATCACGAACTATTCTTTGAAACTCTTCCAGTGTTGGCTTCATCTTCTCAGGAACTTCAATTGCTGGGCCAATTTTTCTTTGACTGCCAAAGCAAATTGTTGTTTTGTCTCCTTGGAGTCCACCAAGAATTCAGCTCGGTTACATATCGATATGAACTTTGGCTTTTCTTATTTAGTCAGCTTGAGTGGTGGTGGAATAGACTTCATGGCAATTCTCTTGCCCTCCCAAGTGAACATATAGATGTTCCTCTTGCATCGATGGGTAGGATCGACGTCATGTTGCCACAGTCGTTCCCAATAGTATGTGACATACATCAATATCAACGTCGCAACTAACTGAATCTTGATAAAACTTGCCAATTGAAATAGCGACTTGACAAAGATTCATTACCTTTATGCAGGAACCCTTCTTTATCCACCCAATGGTGATGGATGGGGGCATGACTCTGTCTCTAATTTCAAATGGTCCACCAATGTAGTAGAGATGATGTTTTCGCAATTATCATTGTCGATGATGAGATTGCATATCTTGTTCTTTACTGAACCCTTGAGTAGAAAATCTGATGTCTTTGTGTAGTGTCGGGGTTCTTTTGGTTGTATAGCAACCGCTAGACCATGCAGGTGGTTACCTCTCCATCTTCTTCGACAAAATCGGTATCTTCCAGTTCAGTCTCGATTAGTAGTTTGTCTTCGTCCTCATAGTCAGTCATGTTGATGGGCCTCATCTTTGGGCACTCAATGGACCTGTGTCCAGTTTCGCCACACCTGTAACACTTGCCAGCCCCGAGTTTGGCATATGGATTCTCCTTGCCCTTTGTAGTGGGGGCAGCTGTCATCACCGGGTTTGCTAGAAGGGCGTCAAATCGCTTTACGGGCTGGAGGCCGTTCGCTTGATATGGATCCTTGCTGAGCTCTTTACTTGACAGATGTCCTCTCTGCTGCTCCTTTAAAAGGTAAAGCTCTGCTCTGCAACCTCTATCTTCATGCCTTTATTCTGTGCCTCGTCGACAGAGGACACGTCTTGGATAGCCACACATTCCTAGATGGAGTACTTTAGCTCGTTGATGTACATTGAAGTCTATTGTTCCTTCGTAGGGATACGTCGCATCACGACGAAAGACAGTAGAACTCCTCTGTATATGTTGCAATAGTTCTTGTGCCTTGTTTGCATTGCTCAAATTAGTTGTAAAACATCTGTTGGTAATCTGGTGGAAAAAATATACCTTGAAGAAGTTATTTCATACGTCGTCGTGTCATTACATGTGATTTTCGTTGGCGCCTCCTTGTGATTTGCAACTAGTCCCACCATGCGGCTGCTTCTCCTTTGAGCTTGTACGCCACGAGCTTTGACATGCTTTTTCTCGGGGACTAAGTCATGTCAAAGAACTTCTCTACTTCGACCCTGTCCAAGGACTCGATGTCAAAGCCCACTGAAAGAAGGAATCTCGATCTTCATCCTATACTCGTTAGGACTTAGATCTCTTTTCTCCTATCTGGTTAGGAAAAGAAAATCCTTCTCCCCTGCTGGGTTAGGATTCGCCATCCGCCTAGGGCCTCGCCCATAGGCCGTCCGTCCATCATAACCTTTGTCTTCGAAATCGTCTTCAGGATAGAAAGTGTTGATGAGTTCTTTCTTGTCGAAAAGATCTTCGTGAGGAATTGTCGTAGAGGACATCTTGGTGGTGGTGTTGGTTAACGTGTGGGTGGTCGTTGGAAAGGAAATTGCTCTGGTGGAGGCTATGGATGAGGATTGTTCAATGAATGTTCACGCCCGCTTCGGTACACTATGAGGCACGGACACGGGCAGGCCCAGGCCATGTCCGTGTCGGGCACGTGTCGGACACGAAAACGTGCCCGGCACGGCCCCGATACGTGTCGGACACGGTTCGTCCATGTCCGACACGGACCGGCTTGTGTCCGCACACCGGACCGGGTTTAACCCGGTCTGGACACGGGCCAGACATGGACGTGTCGGGTGCTGCTACATGGGTCAGTAAAAAAAAGTTGTTCGTTGCAATTCTTTTTAACCCTTTCTCACCCGGTCGTTCTCTCGATCTCGAGCTCAACCTCTCTCTCTCTCTCGGATTTCTCTCTCGTTCTCCTTAGATCCATCTCGACGACGATGGAGACGACGAAGGTAGGCTTTGATTTGATTTTAGTTTTTAGGGTTTTAATTTGGGGTTTTCTTTGATTTTGAATTTTTTTACAGTTCCTCCTAGCCGATCTTACTTTGATTCGATCTCCGATCTTTATCGTCGACGATCTCAGGTAAATTTTCACCCCCTTATCTCTTTCAGATCTCTCTCTGTCTGTCTCTCTCCCCCCTCCTCTCTCCTCTGTCTCTCTCTCTCAGTCTCTCTTTGTCTCTTTCTGTCTCTCTCTCAGCTCCCTCTCAGTCTCTCTCTGTATCTCTCTCTCAGTCTCTCTCACCGTCTCTCTCGGTCTCTCGTTGTCTCTCATGCTCTCTGTCTCTCTCAGTCTCTCCTCTTAGTATCTCTCTATTTCTCTCTTTCTCCTACTCAATCTCTCTCTGTATCTCTTTCTTAGTCTTTCTCTCTCTTAGTCTCTCTCTCTCGGACTCTCTCTCTCTGTATCTCTCTCGGTCTCTCTGTATCTCTCAACTGAGAATGGCGCTTAGATAGATGAGTAGAGAGGGGCAGCAGGAGACAAATGAGAGACTGAGAGAGGAGAGAGACTGAGAGAGAGTGAGAGACTGAGAAGACTAAGAGAGAGAGAGAGAGAGAGAGAGTGACTGAGAGAGAAGTTGTGAGAGCAGGGAGGATCATTGTTGTGTTGGTTGTGAAATTAGAGCAATATGAATTACATGATTGATGTAGTATTATGTAGAAATTTGAGTTAATTAATTTAGGATTTTGATATTGTTGTGTGTTATTGTTGTGTATCGAAATTAGAGTAATATGAATTGCATGATTGATGTAGGATTGTGTAGAAATTTGAGTTTAATTGATTTAGGATTTTGATATTACTGTGTGTTGTGTGTTTATAAATTAGAACAATATGACTTCGATTGAAGGTTCTTCAAGTGGTTCGGTGGATGATCATGCACCTCTTTGAAAGTTTGTAACTAAATTGGAAATAATTGGAAGGGGAGGAGGAAATTGGAAGTGGAAATGTAGTTATTGCCTTAAATCATTTCAATGGATCTTATTCTAGAGTCAAGGCCCATCTCATGCGGATGAGTGGATAAGGAATAAAGATGTGTAACGGTTAAACCCCACAATATAAGAGATATGGCAAAGGAGACAAGCGGAAATGAGATTGAAGGCTTCTATGCCTAGGGACATAACATACCAATATCTTTCAACGTCAAGTATGGCCGGTGGAAGTGCAAGTGGTCTATATGCACCGAAGAAGAGAAGGGGAGTCAACATTGTTGATCAAGCATTCAATAAAGAGGTAAGGGATGAATTAGATTGCATTATTGCGAGGATGTTCTATACCGTGGTGTGGATTGTCATTTAATTTGACAAGGAATCCATGAGATGTCAAGACATTTAAATTTGTCACAAATGATCCAATCGTCGGCTACAAACCTCCCGGCTACAACTCTTTGAGGATCACTCTCTTGCAACGTGAAAAATCTCACGTAGAGGGGTTGATGGAGCCCATCATGACCACATGGAAGCAAAAGGGGTCTCTATTTGTAGTGATGGGTGGGTGGATACGCAAAGAGACCTCTCATTAATTTCATAGCGGTCACCAAAAATGGTCTGATGTTCTTGAACTCCGTAAATGCCGAAAGAGAAGTGAAAAACTAACATTACATTGCGGAGAAGCTTGAAGATTGCATTAAATAAGTTGGTGCTCAAAATGTCATCCAAATCATAACTGTTAACGCTTCTGCATGTAAGGCCACTGGTGCTATTGTGGAGGGCAAGTTTTCTCACATCTTTTGAACTCCTTGTATAGTGCCAATATTCTAAATGGCGGCCACAGCGGC
>JAVJIF010012032.1:55000-62415 GCA_038442645.1 Agave tequilana | reverse complement strand
TTACTTGCTTTCTTTACTTCTTGCTTTACTTTCTTGCAATTTCATTTCATGCTTTGTTTTACTTTTGTAATGGCTTGTAGCTAACTTTTCTACCATGTGCTAGCTAAACCACTACCTTTCTAAGTACTAACTCATGGGTGATTGCTATCTTTAATCTTGCAAGTTGGATGGTCTTCTCTTCTCCGACGAGTTAAACCCCCCGTCATGCAAGTGAGAAAGTAATTAGATCAACACGCAAGACGAATCTATGCTGATGAATCAACATGAGGCACGCATTCATTATCACGGAGTTTAGTAAGTTGTAGCAAGGAAGTAAGGTTAGCTAGCCATGGTTTTCTCCGTCTTCAAAGTCTTCTTTCTTTTAGTTTTTTCAAGCAATTCTTCTTCTACAATTTCTTTTCCTTTTCCACCATGAACAATTCCACCACTTCTTTCATTTCTTGTTCCATGATTGTTTTATTCTTTTAAAGAACAAAGAAGACACTTCGTTTACATTTCTTCACTACGGACCGTAACGCTTCTATCGCTAGCTCTCCCTGAGAATCGACTCGGTATAGCTCTATGCTATAACGGAGATAGGAAAGGGTATATTGATCTTAAATACATTTGAGGAGAAACTAAGCACCAAGGTTAATTCTAAACCTTTCCTCCTTAACTGAATACTTGTGCAAAAACTCTACATTACTCTTTCCCAATCAAATTTTTGGCGCCGTTGCCGGGGAGAGCAACGGATTTTCTTTAAAGTGAAGAACTAAACGAATCTTCTTCTCTGTTGCAGGTTACAGGTTGAAGAAACAGGAAACTTTGCATTGCAGTGACATATAAGTGGACCTGGGCCTCTGCTCTCGAAAGCAGAGACCAGGATCCCTCAGTTTTGTCGCAAATTCTGGGTTTTTGCCGCAGAATTGCGGCAATCCTGAGTTGACTACTTACCAACTTTCTGCAGGGTCTCCAGCTCTGTAAAATTCAGCTGCTGCAATAATTAATACTTGTATTCTTCACCTTATATCTGCTAATAATCAACAGTAAAAAATTGGTTGTTAACGTTAAAAATTGTTTAGACATTTGCATTCTAGGCACGTGTCTTTTCAATTCATTTACTTTTACTGTTGAAGAGTGCTGGATGCAAGGTACGTTTCGCATTGCATGTAGACTAGGAATCATCTCTTGCTTGATTTTCATGCTTTGAGTGAATCCTTGTTATCTATCTTGTACACTGCACAATTCAATTTTAAGGGCATAACCGATAAATAAGATAAGGTGGGGAGTTCATTACCCTTTCCTTAGCCCGAAAATCACAATCCGAGCACTCACTAACCCAAGCCTAATTTAATAAAAAAATAGACGTTGGCCCTAGGGACATCTCTGACTCATCTAGGAGATTATCCTAAGGGGAAAAGTGTTGGAATTTTACTCTTGCAAAATCAGTGTCTAGGAAAGGGATTGAGGGCCGAAAGCCGAAGGTTGCTGGTTACTTAATTAAGGAACGTCTCTGACGGAAAACCTCCCACCAATCTTGCCCTTCCCTGGCTGATTAGCTTGTGGTCAAAGTCTACACTAAACCTCCCGTGGACAGTCTATCAGTTAGGAGTCGTCTAGGTCATAGGTCTACCTTAACTTGGGTTAAGAAATTTTTCTTTTTGTTTGTTTATTTGTTTGTTTCTTTTGTTTGTGATTTTTTGTGTGATATGGCATTCAACAATTCTTTCCATCCTAATAATAATCCATATTTCACACAGACTCCATCATATTCGGATAATTCCAACCCGGCGTTTTACAATACGCACCAACCACATACACCGGGTTGGCCTTATCCGAATCAATATGACCCATACCCCCCATCTAATAACTATAATTTCCAAAATAATTTCAACTCTTCACCGAGTCATTGGGGATTCACGTACCCCGAGTCAAATTTTCAACCTCCTTGTCCACCATATTCACCTTGTCCACAGTATTCATTTCCTGATTCCGCTTCATATCCTCCTTTTTCTGAACCACCAATTGAAGAAAAATCTGAGTTACTCAGGAGTATAGAAGCCAATCTACAGAGGGTCGAGCAACAACTTCAAGAAACATTTGCCCCTCCAATTCCACAGTATTTTCAAGAGTCTTATTCAGTTCCACCTTATTATAATGAACAACCATCTGCTTGGGGAACGAGTAAGGAATTCTTGCTTGAGTCCAAACAACACTCACAAAATCTGATGGACTCACAATTTTACCATCACTTCCAAGACAACACTTCATCTTTTCATCAAAATAATGAAATCATCAATTATGGAAAGATGCTTGAAGACATGACTCATGCTCAAAATGCTAGAAATCGTGACATAGATTTGATGATCCAAACTCTTCATTCTCATCCTATTTCTAATGTCACTAGCCACTCTGTTAAAACCAAAGAGTCATGTAGTCTTGGAAATCCAGATTCATTTTCAGCACAATCACCTGAACTTGTCCAAACTCCAGATCCCATTGACATTTTGGCAAGTTTTCCTTTTACTGAAATTGAACTTGAACATGAATATGATCCTGAACTTCCACTTGATGATTCAATTTTACTTCATGATTCAATTATGACTCCAGTATTTTCACCTGATTTCACTCCATTTCCCAAGTCAATATTGGATCCAGTGCCTATCCATTGTGAAATTGAATCACCAATCATTCATGATGATCATATTGAACTTGACCAATTTCATACTTTTGAAAGTCCATTTGATAAATTGGTAAGTTCACATTTTTGTGGAATTGAACTACACGAGGAATG
Source organism: Agave tequilana (assembly GCA_038442645.1). Taxonomy (NCBI): domain Eukaryota; kingdom Viridiplantae; phylum Streptophyta; class Magnoliopsida; order Asparagales; family Asparagaceae; genus Agave; species Agave tequilana. The sequence continues at coordinate 59,642 of JAVJIF010012032.1, read as the reverse complement.
TGATCTTGAACCCCACTTAGTGATTCAATATTTTTTCCTGATTCAATAATGACTCCGGTATCTTTACCTGACTTCAATCTTTTCCCGGAGTCGACATTGGATCCTTTCCCAATTCATAATGAAGTTGAATCACCCATCTTAGAGGATCATGTTGAACTTGACCAATTCTATACTTTTGAAAATTCCATTGACAAATTGGCCAGTTTTCCATTTTTTGAACTCCATGAGGAATGTGACCTAGATTCTTACTATCTCTTTACTTCTGAAACTGATTGTACAATTCTGGCGGAAGATGTTGACCTTAGTTTTGAAGAATTGTATGGTGATGAGCTAGAATTTCTTAATATTGAAAGTAAAGAGATATCACCTTTAGAAAGTCACATTCCATCATTGGAAAATGATTGTGGACTTGAGCTTCATTTTCTTAACTTGGACCCAATTCCTGAACTCACTTCGACTCTTGAACCTTTACTTGACTTAGTTCACCTTCCTGAGTCGGTATTAGTTCCTGTCTTTCCTGAGTCCAAGTCATCCGTTCTATCATTTCATACTCCATTCTGGGACATGGTAGTTGACAAATTTGACTCAGAAATTTATTATGGAAAATGGAAATTAGATGGGGTCATGTACTTAATAAAAATCTTTCATGATTCATCTTTTTAATGGTCATATTCATTATATTTCTGGTGGGTTCCTCAAAACCCAAAGCAAGTTGATTGGGCCATGTTTCGTGGACCAATCAGGCCGCCACCGGAACCACCACCTTGAGGTGATTTTTCCTTCCCTTTCCATTTTCTTTCATGCATACATATATCACGATGCATTGAGGACAATGCATGAAATAAGTGTGGGGGAGGGTTTACTAACATAGAGTTTTTTAGATTTTTTAGATTTTCTTTCTTTTACACTTCTTTTAGAAATAAAAAAATTAAAAAAATAAAAAAAATAAAACTTTTTGAAATAAGAACAAAGTTTTGATCTATTTTTAAGAAAATTAAGATGTATCTTAGAAATTAAGAAAGCCTTAATTATGACATCTTAAACCTAGTTGAAATATAGATCTTATTTGAAATTATAGGCTAAGTAGTAAAATTGGTGAGATATTTTTATCTTGAATTTTTACCTTAGATAAATATGCACTTTACACTTACACATTTCTTGGGATGGAGACAAAGACCAAAATGCCATAAAAATAAAAAAAAAGAAAAAAAAATATATATAGAACATCACTTATTAAGCTGGATAATTATGCCTCAAGAAGCATGGTTATTCACGCCTAACGGTGAAAAACATCACTCATTAAGCTGGAGAATTATGCCTCAAGAAGCATAATTATTCACGCCTAACGGTGATCAAAAAAGAATAATCCCCTTTAGTTTTGTGGCCTTTTTTACTCGAGACCTTAAACCCAAGGGATGTTTTCTCATCTGGTGCCCTAAGACCGTCTGATTTGGGAGTCATCGGTTATAGGCTCGTTACAAGGGTAAACTAGAAAGCCTAAACTAAGGGAAGAATAAAAAAAAATAATAATAAATATATATAAATAAATGGCTTGATGGTTGGAGTTGAAATCCCAGAAATATTCACTGTCACGGTGTGCATACTATCTAGGTTTTATGAAAGATAAAATATTCAATCCAATTTTGAATTCTTACCTTAATTGAAGACAAGATCTTGCATAGAGACTAAGTTTAAGAAAGAATGATTATAGGTGGACTTATGACCTAAGATCACTTATATTTTTGCAAAAATAGTTCGAAAACGTGTCTCTCTTTCAAAATGAATTTTCAAAACACTAACATTTGTTTTCTTTCTTTATGGATTTTGTGGGTGTAATCCGCTGAAAACCCTCAGGAGACAACACTCCTCCTCTAGGGTAACCTAGAGGTTTAACGGCTTGTTGCACACGCTCAGTGCAATCGCGTCACCTGCGAAAGTGGTGTAATAAAATTGGTAGTATAGTTTTTCTTTTCTTTGTTTTGCTCGGGACGAGCAAAAGAATAAGTGTGGGGGTGTGATTAGTACACAAATGTGCATATTTTACCATATCATCCCCATGCATATTGCAAATAAATATATGATTTTTACTCATCTCTCTATATTTTTACAGGTCCACAACTGAAATGGGAGAAAGCCCAATAATCACTTAATTAGCAATAATTAAAGAGATTAATTCCAAGTCCAAGATAAAGCCCAAATTTGAATCCAGGATCCAGAGAATTCTACGTAACAACTCAAGATTCTAGAAGGCCACGTGGATAACAACCTTGTAACCAACCTGTACCAGAAAGTTGTTACCTAACAGAGTCAGTTGTGCCGCAATTTGGCGGGAAAATCCCAGATATTGCGGCAAGGATAAGGCAGTTGGATCTCGGATTTTGCGCCAACAACCTGGATCTCGAAGCTTCTCTCTGAGCCCTATAAATACTGCATCTGGACCTGCGAGAAAAGACTGAACAGCAAGAGAAGGAGATTAGAGATTAGTTGCATGTATTTTCTTAGGTTTTTTCTTTAGGTTTTAGTTCTCCTTCTTCTTCTTCCCTAGAAATTTTGTAAAGAGAGAGTTTGTAAGAGAGAGAAAGCTTGTGTACATCAGGAGGTGACATGACTTGTGAAGTAAGGATTCATCCATTCTCTTCTCTCTACTCTTGCATTTTCTAGTTTACTTGCTTTCTTTACTTCTTGCTTTACTTTCTTGCAATTTCATTTCATGCTTTGTTTTACTTTTGTAATGGCTTGTAGCTAACTTTTCTACCATGTGCTAGCTAAACCACTACCTTGCTAAGTACTAACTCATGGGTGATTGCTATCTTTAATCTTGCAAGTTGGATGGTCTTCTCTTCTCCGACGAGTTAAACCCCCCGTCATCCAAGTGAGAAAGTAATTAGATCAACACGCAAGACGAATCTATGCCGATGAATCAACATGAGGCACGCATTCATTATCACGGAGTTTAGTAAGTTGTAGCAAGGAAGTAAGGTTAGCTAGCCATGGTTTTTTCCGTCTTCAAAGTCTTCTTTCTTTTAGTTTTTTCAAGCAATTCTTCTTCTACAATTTCTTTTCCTTTTCCACCATGAACAATTCCACCACTTCTTTCATTTCTTGTTCCATGATTGTTTTATTCTTTTAAAGAACAAAGAAGACACTTCGTTTACATTTCTTCACTACGGACCGTAACGCTTCTATCGCTAGCTCTCCCTGAGAATCGACTCGGTATAACTCTATGCTATAACGGAGATAGGAAAGGGTATATTGATCTTTAAATACTTTTGAGGAGTAAACTAAGCACCAAGGTTAATTCTAAACCTTTCCTCCTTATCTGAATACTTGTGCAAAAACTCTACATTACTCTTTCCCAATCAAGGTACGCAGAACCTAGTAGGAAATCATGTTCAGAATATTCATTCCAACAGCCAATCAAAGTATTCCACAAATCACCTCTTCCAGAAGTAAATCCAGAAAGTTACTCTCCAACATCATCCCAAATGAGAGCAGACTTCACAGGAGAAATTAATATGATTACTAAACCATTCGTTAACAGAAGCTTCGAATTAATGAAAGACTTCAATAAATCCAAATATTCCAATTGGTTTTACAAATTTAATTCAAAATTCCAAGAGATACTGGTAAAAGAATGGATTACCACCATGGAAGAAAATAATTTAATTTCGAATTCGAAGTATGGTTAAAATATTATTTAGAAAAACAAGGAATTCAAACCCATACGAACAATCTCAAATTAATGTCCAAATAAGTTTATATAAAAAGTGGCAACTGACAGATGGAAACATTGTAACTTCAATTCATCTACCATTACAATCCATAAAAATCACAACTAATGAAGGAGAAGTCACGGTTTCACCTTTCAAACGAGGAAAAAATACTAATGAACCACTCAATATTGAAGATATTAAAAAGATATACCACCAAAACAATTATTCAAATCAATTATTACATACTATAACACAGCAAATTGACAACTTAAGCACTGATGTAATATTAGGAATTCCATTTTTAACTCAAATTTACCCATTCTGGATTGACCCAAACGGATTAGGTACAAATATCATGGGACAAAAAATCTTATTTAAATTCATAACCCCTACGCAATACGAAGAACTAAATACTTTACAAACTAATTCAATCTACCAAAGTATAAACTTGATTCAAATAAAACAAAACTTTATACAGGAACTATTAGTTGAAACCTCAAATTCGTATCCCACACTTCCTCCTTCTTTCCTGACCAATGAATTCTTGACTAACAGATTCAAAATGAACGACGACAAAGGAAGTCCTCAGTTCAAAAGACGGTTAATCCCAAAGACTATGAGATAAAAATCTCATCCCTTTCAACTTCCCCTATTCAGAGTCCTAATAGATTCCAGGTCCTCGGAAACTTTCCTCCTCTTCCCTTCTCTGTACCAACCCCTGCAAAAATTCAAAATACCCCAAGAACTCAATCTGAGTCCTCTCCTTACTTCATCAAAAAAAATCCTGAACACCTACTCCTCACTACATTCACTAAAACCCCTGACTATAAAACACTCTGCTCATTCATCAATAAAATCATGCCCCTCGGCTGTCAATGGCTGCCCGATGATCCTCTCAAAACTCAAAGGTATTATGAACTAGTCCTCAT
>JAVJIF010012032.1:0-50000 GCA_038442645.1 Agave tequilana | reverse complement strand
ATTGACTGCTTTGTCTAGAGTGCTAGAGGAATCTGCTTTGTTTTGACCTTTGAGCATGCGTGATAGAACGCCTTTCTTTGCAGTTTGGAGGAATCTGCATGAATGATCTTGATGTGATTGTTATTTGTCTTTGCTGAGAAGTTGCCTTGATTTTCTCCTTTTGTTTTTGGTCGTGTTAGGCCTTGTGGCTTTGTTAGGCCATTTTGGCTTTGTTAGGCCATGTAATTGGAGAGTTTTTGACTTGTGATGAATCCTGTCTTCTTAGCAATCTTTTGAATTTGACGGCGACGTCTTGTCTTGATGGAATCTGCAGAGAAGTTGTAACTTTTTTTTTTTGCCGAATTGCTTTTAGCCAAGGAGGAATTATTACTGCCATGGAACAGTTGGCCAGTGGGGTTCATGAATGAAGTTGCAGAGAATCTTGGGATTAGTGACTTCAAGATGCCTTGGACATTAGTGGCAAAAATCCAATTAGGAGAGTGATGAAAGATGTGAAAACCTTGCGGAAAAGTTTCCATAATATGCTGCATATGGAGCTGAGCAAAAACTTGATCAATTCGTAAGTTCATTCGGGAAATCTCAGGAGGCATTGGGTGATGTTCTGGATTATAGTATTCGGCGCCAGGTGTAGTAAGAAATTGATCGTCAGAAGAACGCCACCAACTATAGTACTCGGTAATGAACACGATATGCTGGGCGGGCTCATATTCTTCATTTACCCAAATGGGTGGATTTGAGTAAAATTTGAAATACAGCTTGTCGGAACAAAGGCCTTTAAGTTTTAAGGAAGCGGTGGTTAGGGTAGGAAACAAATGAATTCGGTCTCGATAGGAGTCAGAGACTAGCCCATAACAAAGACCATTTTCGATGGTCCAAATTTTTTGTGAGCGAGGAGTACTTGGATTTAAAAGGAGTCGGAGACTGGAAATCTTTGGTTGTATCACCCGAAGGGAGTCTTCAGGGAATATGTGGCAAAGTTGATTTATTCGGTGGATTAATTGGGTTTCAGCAGTGCTGGGTATTTGCACTATTTTATCGTAGAGTTCAGAAGGGAGGTTTTCTAATATATCTTGAGCAAGTTGTGTACGGTCGTTTTCAAAAAAGATTAGTCGTTGAGGAATAGTAAGAGGAGTATTACCCCTGTTAGAGCAATTGCTCCTTTTTCTTTGAGAGGATGAGGCAATCAGAGATTTGCCTTTGTCGGTACTCATTTTTAGAATCTGTGGTTAAAAATTCCCGAGTTAGGAAATCAGGTAAGGAATTATTTGAACCTTTAAGATATTCAATATCAAAGTCAAAAATAGAAAGAATGGCTTGCCATCTAGCAAAGATTTGCTTAGATGCAATATTTTGGACATCTTTTTCAAGAATAAATTTGGCAGACTGACAATCAATACGGAGAAGGAATTTTTTATTCAAAAGATCATCTTGGAATTTAGAAATGCATTGAACAATGGAAAGAATTTCTTTCTTGATGGTGGAATAAGATTTTTGAGGACCTAGCCAGACACCTGAATGAAATCTAACTAATTGCTCATGAGATGCTGATTGAAGTCTTTGTTTCAATATGCAGCCATATCGTATGTCTGATGCATCGGTCTCTACTATCATGAATGCAAGAGGATGAGAAATGTATAGACATGATAATGAATGGACTTTCTCTTTGATTTGTTTAACTAATTGAGTGTGCTTGTCAGACCATGCTGGTGGATTTTTCCGTAACCTTTGGAATAATGGTGCACATGTTATTCTTATTTTTGGGATGAAATCAGATACGTAATTTAAACATCCTAAAAATCGTTGTAATTGGGTTTTATCTTTAATTTCATCGGGAAATTTATTTGCAAATTCTATTGATCTATTAATTGGTGTTATTATTCCTCTATGAATGTTATGTCCTAAGAATCTAACAGATGTTTGGAATAATTTCATTTTTGTTGCGGAAATTACTAATCCATTCTTTTTTACTGTATGAAAGAAAGTATTAAGATGTTTGAAGTGTTAATCTATATTTTCTGAGTATATTAGAACGTCATCAATATAGACTATAGAAAATGTTGTATAAGGATTGAATATGTCATTCATAATTCTTTGAAACTCTGAGGGAGCATTTTTTAAGCCGAAAGGCATCACATTCCATTCATAATGACCGAATGGTACTGTGAATGCTGTTTTGTATCTATCTTTCTCTGCGATTTGAATTTGCCAAAAACCAGATTTCATATCAAATTTGGAGAAGAGTTTAGCATTATATAAACGTTGTAATAAATCTTTTTTATTAGGGATTGGATATCTAATCCATTGTAATACTTTATTTAATGGTTTATAATTAATCACTAATCTAGGAGCTCCTCGTTCTTTTTCTGCTTGATTCATTACATAGAATCCAACACAGCTCCAAGGAGATTTGGAGGGTCTGATTAATTTTTTATCGAGTAAAGTTTGTAATTCCTTTTTACATATTTCTAGTAAATCGTGGTTCATTTGAATGGGTCGAGCTTTGGTAGGAATATTTCTTTGTGAGAAATACTCTTTGGGAAAATAGGTTGGGTAAACCAGTAATAAATTTTTCTTTCCAAAATGATTTGGTTGAATCTGATCGTTTTAAGACATGAGTTAAAAACATATCTTTGTACCATCTGAAATCAGAAAGGGTCGGACATCGTAAATTAGTAAGGAATATTTTGAAGATCCTAATTCTTCTGCAGGGTTTCCTACAAAATGTGTTGTTATTGTAACTATGAGGAAACTAGTGGAATCATTTTTTCTAGTAATTGTTCCTTGAGCATCTTCTACTTCTATTTCATGATTTAAAATAGTTTGTTTGTCTTCTAGGGTTAATGTGTTATCCCACCAATATTTTAATTGACCAGTGAATCCGGTAACTATGTAAACTGCGAAATTTTGTTCTGGTAATCGATTTGTTTTGTAGGCAGTTACTGCCATACCCATTTCTTGTAAAGTATTTAATATTTTATATTCGCTTTTTCCATCAAGATTCCATTCGTAAACGGAAGTACCATCATAACTTGACTTGAATATTGCTCGTTCTTCATATTGAATATCCGGAGGGGTTGGTCTAGGATAATAATTTCTGGTTTTTCCTTTACTCCAGTAATTTTTGTATGAATTATCATTATTTTGTTTATATTTTCTATGAATTCTATTAATTTCTAAATTTTGATCTGTTCCTTGTATATCATTTTCTATTTGATTTATTTGTTGTACTAAGGAATTATCAGAGGTTGAATCATCAACAGAGTCTCTGCAGATTCAGGTTTTGAAGTATTTTGTTCTTCAATGGTATTTATTTTTGATGTACTTGGAATGTCTTTATTAATTTTTTCTAGAGCTTGAGTTATTTGTCCTAGCAGATTAAGTGGTTGAATTTTTTCTGTAAGGTCAATCGATATATTAGTTGGTTGAAAATGTGGTGCTGAATAGCTTTGTGGAAAGTTAGGATTCTTCTCTTTGTGTACTCCTTTAATTTCTGTTGATAATGAATCAATTTGTTGTGCTATGGTATGTAACATTTGATTTGAATAATTATTCTGATGATATATTTTTTTAATATCTTCAACATTGACTGGTTCATTATTATCTTTGCCTCATTTAAAAGGTGAAGCAGTAATTTCTCCTTTATTAGTAGTAATTTTGATAGATTGTAATGGGGGGTAGATGGAAGTCACGGTCTTACCATCTATTAATTGCCATTTTTTATATAAACTAGTTTGAACATCAATTCGGGATTGATCATATGGGTTTTGAATACCTTGTTTTACTAAATAATATTCTAACCATATCTCAAAATTAAAATTAATTTTTTGTTTGTTTTATCAGTGATCCATTCTTTTATTAATATTTCTTGGTAAGTTCTATCAAATCCTGAGAACCATTTAAAATATTTGGATTCTTCTCTAAAGTCTTTCATTAATTTAAAACTATTACTGATGAATGGTTTAGCACTGGTGATGACATTAATTTCACTACTGAAATCTCCTTTCATTTGTGATGATGTCGGGGAATAATTTCCTTGATCCATTTCCAGAAGAGGGGATTTATGAAATACTTTAATAGGTTGTTGAAATGAATAATCTGAATGTGACTTTCTACTAGGTTCCGTATACCTAGTGGAAAAGGAGGTTGAAGGTTGTTCTCTTAGTGAATTAAAACGTATTAATACCGTTCCATCATTTTCTTCAATAATATCAGAAATTTCTGTTTGTTCTATGTCTCTAGGAGTTTGAGGATTTTCTAACCTAAATTCCATAACTATATATATGTATATATATATATATATATATACATATATATATATATATGGGCTTACTGTACCTCAGCCTGCGGGCTGAGAGAGTTTTCTCAGCCTGCGGGCGTGGCAACATCACCGCCCCACATCTGTTAAAAAATTTGGCGGACAAAATCCTGTAAAATCCCGCCCAATTTAATGCCAGTCACCTCAACATTGTATTTTCCGAAAATACCCTCCATCACAAACTTTTACCTTATTGTAAAAAAATTAGTCTTCCAAAAAAATTTACAGCTCTAAAACTTCAAACGGCGGTTCTGATCCAATTTGTTCTTTTCCTTCAAAAATTTCATCCGTTTTTGAAAAAAATTATTTGCAACTGATGGCGCCTAAGAAATCATCCGTCGAAAAAGGTACTACAAAATTGATATTTTCAAAATTTTTTAGGGTTTTGTGTATTTTAATAGTTTTAAATTTTTTCAAGATTTATTTCTGAAGTCGCATTTTTTTTTAAATTTTTTTAAATATTGGAAACATGGTCGCAATTACGATGACTGATAGTTGACAAATTATTGATATACCACAATTTTTTTTATAAATGTAAAAAATATTTCAAGTGCAATTCATTGCATAATTTTTTTGTTGTATTGATTTAATTATACACATTTCTATACATTTATTTATTATAAGTTCATTGATTATTTACAGTCTTCATTTGTTAGAACTTGGCTTTTACTATTGCGTACTAATGTTAGAAACAAACATGCCTTCAGTAATTGTGTTAATCAACAACAACACTGTGACCTTCGTCGCTATGCGTGTTAATATAAAGGAAATACCTACCTAACGTACAGCGACTTAAGTCTTCACCATCTTAAAAATCTAAAAAGAAGGTTGCGACTTTGGTCGCAGTTGATAGCCGCAGCCTTAGTAAAATACAATGCGACTTTGGTCGCAGTTGATGGCGGCAATGTTTTAATCAACAATAACACTGCGACCTTGGTTGCTATGCGTGTTAATATTAAGGAAACACATACCTAACGTACTGCGACTTAAGTCTTCACCACCTCAAAATTTTAAAAAGAAGGTTGCGACAGTTGATAGCCGAAGTCTTAATAAAATACAATGCGACCTTGCTCGCAGTTGATGGCGGCAATGTTTTAATCAACAACAACACTGCGACCTTGGTCGCTATGCGTGTTAATATAAAGGAAACACCTACCTAACGTACTGCGACCTAAGTCGCAGTACATGTAGTGCGACCCTAGATTGCAGTTGCTGGCCATCTTTATCAATAACAACATTGCGACCTTGGTCGCAATTAATCATGTACACTGCGACCAAAGTCTCTGACTACATTATGTACAAAAAAAATTAAACTATAAAGTAGAACTTTAAAGTACAAGTACATACAAAAATAATACAGTAGAAATCAAAGAATGATAATAAATCTGATTATAATTACATCTTTATCAATAACAACACTGCGACCTTGGTCGCAATTAATCATGTACACTGCGACCAAAGTCTCTGACTACATTATGTACAAAAAAAATTAAACTATAAAGTAGAACTTTAAAGTACAAGTACATACAAAAATAATACAGTAGAAATCAAAGAATGATAATAAATCTGATTATAATTACACGCCAGTGTTAGAATGCGACTTAATCTCTCTACACTGTGCGACCCTGGTCGCACTTCATAAAAAATTGAAGTCTTTGTTCCTTCGAGATGGAGGCAACCCAAACCTACTTCTTCTGCCAATAAAAAAAATAAATAGTAAGAATTTTAAAGATTAATCGTTATAAAAAAAATGATTAACAGGTTTAATGTAATATACCATTAGCGGACAACCAGTCCTGTAATGGCCCAGCTCTTGGCAGTTACCACATCTTCGATGCTTAACTTCCTTCTGATATATAGAATCTTCAAAACCAGACTTAAGCCTGGATGCAGCTCTAGGTCTCCCCTTGGTTGGTACAGGACCAATTGGATCACGTATATTCAATTCTTCACCATCTCGCAATATGACAACGGATCCACTGGAACCAACGGCAGTCTTAGGATGTGATGAATGATCATTTCCTGACATTGCTCTGTATTCTCTAGTGGTATTTTGGGCAAAACTTTCCAAAACTCCCTCCAATTTTGAAATATTTTCATCAGAATCAGCGACCATGTCCAGAATTGCATTAAATTTTGAACGAACTGTCCACAATCTAGCCGTCCGTGGAGTGCCTTGACTGGGAAAAGGCCTCATGCCATATTCAATTGCAACGTTTTTGTAACGAGCATCCAACCTCCATCTATGAAGTATATATGATTCCGGTATATGTGTAACGTGATTGCGCCACAAAATACACAGAATATGTCTACATAGGATACCCTCTGTTTCAAATAACGAGCAACTGCAAGAAACATGAAGTTCCTCTCGATTATCATAACTGACCTTTTCCCAGCCGTCTTTTGATTCTGAAAATTTACCAACCAAATATGTTGATCCAGGTTTGTCCTGTTCCACCCTTCTGAAAACAGTGTCATTACAACTGCCCATTCCTTTTGGAACAACTGAAAAATCTTCGGTGTATACAACTTCGAAACCTGTATCTCATATGGATTGGTTGTACAATTGGGCACAGAATTCAAACCCCTAAAATCTTGAAGAGATTCAGATGCACGACGGGAAGCAACGGCTTTATCATATTGGTGAACAAATTCCACTAGTTTAGTGTTTGAGTTAACAAAACCATCAAAGAAGGAATTAATACTCTCGGACCTCTGACTGGTTGTCATTCCAGCAGAGAAAACATCCTTGAGATATGCATTAACCCAATGTCCACGAAGCTTGTACATCTTCATCAACCAACTGCCATCTTCTTCTTCTAACTGATATTTTTCACTCATCAGACGCCATCGTTCCTCACACGTGCTTATATCGCGGGAGGTGTACCAAGCATGGAAATCGGAGACCATATCTTCTCCATACTTGTTAGCCATTGGGATTTGTTGCTCGGCAATATGTTTCCGTACATGCCAGAAACAGTAACGGTGCCGAGACGTCGGGAAAACAATCTTGATGGCCTCACCAATCTGCGCATCCTGATCAGTAATAATCAGCTTCGGTTCAACTCCATGCATGCACTTGAGCCATTTTTGGAATAACCAAACAAAAGTATCCCTCTGCTCATCAGCAAGCATTGCACAGCCGAACAAAATTGACTGCCGGTGATGATTTACTCCAGTGAATGGAGCAAATGGCAAGCTCAAGTGATTAGTCCTGTATGTGGTGTCAAAAATGATCACATCACAGAAGCTCAGATACGAGGAAATAGCTCTTCCATTAGCCCAAAAAATGCTTCTAAGTGTGCCCGCGTTATCAACTTCACTTGAAAAGAAGAATTCTGGATCGGTCTCGGCTTTCTCTTGAAAATATTTGATAATAGCAATAAACTCATGACCGCAGTTATTTCTACGTTGACGAGTGAAATCAATAACTTGTTGAGGGCGCACTTCTTCACAGCCTTCTCCCTGGCTCATTGCATTAACAACGCGGGAAATATTTGAAGGCCGCATTCCAACATCAACCAGATTGCTCATAATGGTTCTGCTAATTGTTGAACGATGAGTCTGGTGAGAGTAATGGTGATGTACCTTATCCGGGCTAGACAATTCATGTGAATGAGTATCAACAAATTTTGTGATAACCCAATATCGAGTTGAGTCCAAAAATAAACGAAGACGGATATGCATCTCAGCAGGACAAGATACTCTAGTGTTAACTCGACGACGCACTGTAAGCCCCTCTTGTCTTTTGTCACACAACTTCTTCAGCCCTTCCTTGTTGCAGCAAAATTTTCTGCAAATAATCTCATGAGGAGGCTTCCGTGACTTATCTGTACTTTTTCTTCTCACGCTAAAACCTCTATTCCTTGCAAAACAATTGTAGAAATTGTATGCTTCCATATGCGACAGGAACTGTTTCCCTATAAACTTATCTGAGCTTCCAGACATTTCTGCATGTGCATTCATATCCTACAAAAAGTATTTACACGAATTAAATGAATATAAATATTTTTTAGATATCACTGTATTCTAAAATATAAGTTAATAAATGCGACCAAGGTCGCATAAGAGATGAAAACAATTTACTTCTTATCAGCTGTTGCGACCAAGGTCGCAGTTATCCGTATGAGAAGAAATCTATATTACTTCTTATTAAAGACTGCGACCTAAGTCGCAGTAAATAAAAATAAGATTTCACATACGGCATGAAATCTATAATACTCCTTATTGAAGACTGCGACCTAAGTCGCAGTAATCAGTATGTGAATAAATCTATATTATTCCTTACTAAAGACTGTGATCTAAGTCGCAGTTATCCGCATGTGAAGAAATCTATATTACTCCTTACTAAAGACTATGACCTAAGTCGCAGTTATCCGTATGTGAAGAAATATATATTACTCCTTACTAAAGACTGCGACCTAAGACGCATACCCTAGAAAAAAAGAATTCACAGCCGGAGATTATTTTCAAATAAGATTGCGACCGAATATTAAAACGGTCGCAGTACCTCATAGTCTAAAGAGAAAACATTAAATATTTAAGAAATTGTTTTTAAAATAGATATAAACAATTAAAACCTGTTGATCGGCATGCAGAGATGTCAACCCTTCAAGATTTTCAATATTCTGAGAGAAAGTAGAACCAGATGCAATATTTTCCATATTAAGATCGCCGGTATACTGCTCAGACGTCGACATTAAATATTTTACAGAAAAAAATTGATCTCAAAAGATTTTATATTTTTAGAAAAAAGTGTATCGCAGACTGAAAAGGTGAAACTAGATCTTTCAAAAAGAGATCAGGAAATAGGGTGAAAAGTAATTTATATCATATAAAGAGCGGCAAAAAATAAAAGGGGGGAAAAATAATAATAAACAATAAGGAAAAGTTATCATAAGGGGTATTTGGTAATTTAACTTCTACCTAAAAGCGGGCCGCAAGTCAGTGAGGTGACAAATTGAGCCACGTCACCGCAGGCTGAGAGAATACTCTCAGCCCGCGGGCTGATATACATTTTTCTCTATATATATATAGGTATATACATATATATAGTATATATATATATATATATATATATATATATATATATATATATATATATATATATATATATATATATATATATATATATATGTATATATATATATATATATATATATATATATATGTATATATATATATATATATATATATATATATATATATATATATGTATATATATATATATATATGTATATATATATATATATGTATATATATATATATATGTATATATATATATATATATATATATATGTATATATATATATATATATATATATAAAACCATATTTTCCTCCAATTTGGGCCCTAATCAGCACTTATAATGTGTAGTTCAGGCCAATCAGGGCTAATACCATTCACATCCCTTGAAAACCATATTTTCCTCCTATTTGGTCCCTATTCGGCTCTTATAAGGCCTAACTCAGGCCAATCAGGGCTAAAAGTTTGACTTTTGTTAAAAACTTGCCAATTAAGACTTGAAAATAAGTTTATTTACTAGTAATTATATATATAATTTAGGTATTACTACTCTCGGATCTTAAAAATAATATTTTCTCCCCGTTTGTGCCTTATTCGGCTATTATAACGCCTTGTTAAGGCCAATCGAGGCTGAAAGTCTTGCTTTTGGTCAAGATTTCTAATAAATACTAGAAATAAGTTAATTAGTAGCAATTGTACACAAAAAGTATGTAATCTCACTCTCAGATCTTGAAAACTATGTTTTCCACTAGTCTGGGCCCTATTCGGCTCTTATAAGGCCTAATTCAGGCCAACAAGGACTGAAGGTTTGATTTTTGCTAAAACTTTCTAATTAAGACTAGAAATAAGTTTAATTAGTAGTAATTATACATAAAAGCTATGTAATACTACTCCCGGCTATTGAAAATCGTATTTTCTCCCAGTTTGAACCCTATTCGGCTCTTATAGGGCCTAACTAAGGCCAATAGAGGCTGGAAACTTGCCTTTTGGTCAAACTTCTCAATTAACACTAGAAACAAAGTTAATCAGTATTAATTGTACATAGAAACTATGTAATACCGTTCACGGCCCTTGAAAGCCATGTTTTCCTCCCGTTTAGCCCCTACTCAGCTCTTACTTAGCC
Organism: Agave tequilana; assembly: GCA_038442645.1. Lineage (NCBI taxonomy): Eukaryota > Viridiplantae > Streptophyta > Magnoliopsida > Asparagales > Asparagaceae > Agave > Agave tequilana. Next base: position 39,537 of record JAVJIF010012032.1, on the reverse strand, counting down.
TAGACAAGCCAATAGGGACTGAAAGTCTGACTTTTTGTCAAACTTTCAAATTAAGAATAGAAAATAAGTTTAATTTATAGTAATTATACATAAAAACTATCAATACTACTCCCAGCTATTGGAAAACCTCATTTTCTCCCTGTTTAGGCTGTATTCGCCTATTATACAGCTTACTTCAGGCCAATAAGGACTGAAATTTTGACTTTTGGTCAAACTTTCTGATTAACACTAGAAACAAGGTTAATTAGTAGTAATTGTACATAAAAACTATGTTATACCACTCTCAGCTCTTGAAAATCATGTTTTTCCTTTTGTTTAGACCCTATTCGGCTCTTATAAGGCCTAGTTCCGGCTAATAAGGGCTGAAGGTTTGACTTTTGGTCAAACTTCCTAATTATGGTAAGAAATAAGGTTAATTGTAGTAATTGTACATAAAAACTTTGTAATACCACTCTCAGCTCTTGAAAATCATGTTTTCCTAGGGTTTGGACCCTATTTGGCACGTATATGGCCGAATTCAGTCCAATCGGGGCTGAAAGCTTGACTTTTGGTCAAACTTTTAAATTAAAAATAGAAACAAGTTTAATTAGTAGTAGTTATACATAGAAAATATGTGATACTACTGCAGGCTCTTGAAATCCATGTTTTCTCCCTAATTTTGGCCCTATTCGGCTCTTATAAGGCCTAGTTGGGGCCAATCAAGGCAGAAATTTTGACTTTTGCCAAACTTTCCAATTAAGACTAAAAACAAGTTTAACTAGTAGTAATTATACCTAAAAACTATATAATACTACTCCCCGTTTGGGTCCTATTCAGCTCATATAATAACTAGTTCAGGCTAATCGTGGCTGAAAGTTTGACTTTTGGTTAAAACTTTCAAATTAAGACTAGAAACAAGTTTAGCTAGTAGTAATTATATATAGAAATTATCTAATACAACCCTTGGCTCTTTGAACTATGTTTTCTGCCCATTTGGGCCATATTCGGCTCTTATAAGGCTTAGTTCAGGTTAATCGGGCCTGAAAGTTTGATTTTTGATCAAAATTTTCAACTAAGACTTGAAACAAGTTTAATAGTAGTAATAAACATAAAAACTATGAAATACTACTCTCAGATCTTGAAAACTACAATTTCTCCCCGTTGGGCCCTATTAGCTCTTATAAGGTCGAGTTCAAACCAATCGGAGTTAAAAGTTTTATATTTGGTTTAACTTTTCAATTAATACTAGAAACACAGTTAATTGCAGTAATTGTACATAAAAACTACGTAATACCACTCTCAGTTCTTATAAACCATGTTTTCCTCCGGTTTGGACCATATTTGGCGCTTATTTGGCTGAGTTCAGGCCAATCGGGGCTGAAAGTTTGACTTTTGGTCAACTTTAAGATTAAGAATAAAAACAAGTTTAATTTATAGTGGTTATATATAAAACTATGTAATACTTTTTTTGGCTCTTAAAAATCTCATTTTCTCCCTGTTTAGGCCCTATTCAGCTCTTATAAGGCCCAGTTCAGGTCAATCAGGATTGAAAGTTTGACTTTTGGTCAAACTTTCAATTAACACTAGAAATAAGGTTTATTAGCAGTAATGGTACATAGAACTATGTAATACCACTCTCAGCACTTGAAGACCATTTTTTCCTCCGGTTTAGGCCCTATTCAGCTCTTATAATGTGTAGTTCAGGCCAATCGGGGCTGAAGGTTTGACTTTTGGTTAAACTTTCAATTAACACTAGAATAAGGTTAATTAGCAGTAATTGTACATTAAACTATATAATGCCACCCTCAGCACTTAAAAACCATGTTTTTCTCCGGTTTGTGCCCTAATCAGCACTTATAATGTGTAGTTCAGGCCAATCAGGGCTAAAGGTTTGACTTTTGGTCAAACTTCCCGATTAAGAATAGAAACAAGTTTAATTAATAGTAATTTTACATAAAAACTTTACGATAATACTCCCGGCTCTTGAAAACCATGTTTTCTCCACATTTGTACCCACCCTATTCGTCTTTTATAATGCCTAATTAAGACCAATCGGGGCTAAAAGTTTGACCTTTGGTCAAACTTTCAGATTAAGACTAAAAATAAGTTTAATTTGTAGTAATTGAACATAGAAAGTATGTAATACTACTCTTGACTCTTTAAAACCATGTTTTCTTTCCGTTTAAATCATATTCGGCCCTTATAAGGTCTTGTTCAGGCCAATTGGGGCAAAAAGTTTGAGTTTTGATCAAACCTCCCAATTAAGACTAGAAACAAGTTTAATTAGTAGTAATTATATATTTGACTTTTGGTCAAACTTCTCAATCAACACTAGAAACAAGGTTAATTAGCAGTAGTTGTTCATAGAAACAATGTAATATCACTCATATCTCTTGAAAATCTTGTTTTCCTCACATTTGGGTCCTATTTGACTCCAATAAGACCCTAGTTCAAGCCAATCGGGGCTGAAAGTTTGACTTTTAGTTAAAATTCCCAACTAAGACGAGAACAAGGTTAATTAGTAGCAATTATACATAGAAACTATATAATACCATTCATGGCTCTTGAAAATCTTGTCTTCCTCTCGTTTGGGTTCCATTCGGCTCTAACAAGGCCTAATTCAGGCCAATTGAGGCTGAAAGTTTTACTTTTGGTCAAACTTCCTAATTAATACTAGAAACACATTAAATTAATAGTAAATTTACATAAAAACTATGTAATACTACTCAACGCTCTTGAAAACCATATTTATTCCCCGTTTGGGCCCTATTCGGCTCTTCAAAGGCATAGTTCAGGAAAATCGGGTTGAAAGTATGACTTTTGGTCAAACTTCTACATTAAGACTAGAAATAAGGTTAATTAGAATTTCATAGAATTTATGTAATACTACTCTCGGCTCTAGAAAATCACGTTTTCTTTCTATTTGGGCCCTATTCGGCTCTTATAAATCCGAGTTCAGGGCAATTGAGGCAGAAAGTTTGACTTTTAATCAAACTTCCTAATTAAGAATAGAAACAAGTTTAATTTGTAGTAACTATACATAAAGCCATGTAATTCTACTCCCGGCTATTGAAAACCTCAGTTTCTCCCTGTTTATGCCCTATTCAGCGTAAACATGTTTTCTTAGTAGTAATTTTGGTCAAACTTTCTAATTAAGCCTTAAAACAAGTTTACTTAGTAGTAATTACACAAAAAACTATATAACGCTACTCCGGGCTCTTGAAAACTGCATTTTCACCTGTTTGAGCCCTATTCGGCTCTTATAAGGCTTAGTTTAGGCTAATCAGGGCTGAAAGTTTGATCTTAGCTCAAACTTCCCAATTAACACTAGAAACATGATTAATTAGTTATAATTATATATAAAAACTATGTATTACAACTTCTGGCACTTGAAAATCTTGTTTTTTCCCCGTTTGAGCCTTAATTCGGCTCTTATAAGCCTAGTTCAGGTCAATCGGGGCTGAAAGTTTAACTTTTGGTCAAACTTCTCAATTAACACAAGAAACATGGTTAAGGTAGTAATTATATATATAATCTATATAAAACCATTCAAAGCCCTTGAAAACCATAATTTCCTCCCGTTTTGTCCCTATTCAGCTCTTATAAGGCCTAACTCAGGCTAATCGGGGCTGAAAGTTTGACTTTTGGTAAAAACGAACCAGTTAAGACTTGAAAATAAGTTTATTTACTAGTAATTATATATATAATTTAGGTACTACTACTATCGGCTCAAAAATCATATTTTCTCCCCGTTTGTGCCTTATTCGGCTCTTATAACTTCTTGTTTAGGCCAATCGAGGCTGAAAGTTTGACTTTTAGTCAAGATTTCTAATAAATACTAGAAATAAGGTTAATTAGTAATAATTGTATACGAAAACTACATAATCTCACTCTCAACTCTTGAAATCATTTTTTCCTCCAGTTTGGGCCCTAGTCGGCTCTTATAACGCCTAGTTCAGACCAATAAGGACTGAAGGCTTAACTTTTGCTAAAACTTTCTAATTAAAACTAGACGAGAAACAAGGTTAATTAGTAGCAATTATACATAGAAACTATATAATATCACTTATGGCTCTTGAAAACGTTGTCTTCCTCTCGTTTGGGTTCTACTCGGCTCTAACAAGGCCTAGTTCAGGCCAATCGGGAATGAAAGTTTTACTTTTGGTTAAACATCCCAATTAATACTAGAAACACATTAAATTAATAGTAAATTTATATAAAAACTATGTAATACTACTCAACGCTCTTGAAAACCATATTTATTCCCCGTTTGGGCCCTATTCGGCTCTTTAAAGCCATAGTTCAGGTAAATAGGGTTGAAAGTATGACTTTTGGTTAAACTTTTAGATTAAGAGTAGAAATAAGGTTAATTAGAAGTTCATAGAATCTATATAATACTACTCTCAGCTCTTGAAAAACTACGTTTTCTCTCTGTTTGGGCCCTATTCAGTTTTTATAAAGCCGAGTTCAGGGCAATCGAGGTAGAAAGTTTAACTTTTGATCAAACTTCATAATTAAGAATAGAAACAAGTTTAATTTGTAGTAACTATACATAAAACCATGTAATTCTACTCCCGGCTATTGAAAACCTCAGTTTCTCCCTATTTATGCCCTATTTGGCTCTTATAAGGCATATTTCAGACCAATCAGAACTAAAAGTTTGACTTGAAAATCATGTTAATTTGTAGTAAATGTACATAAAAACTATATAATTTCGCTCACTTGCTCTTGAAAACCATGTTTTCTTCCCGTGTGAGCCTTGTTCGGCTCTGATATGATCTAGTTCAGGCCAATCAGGACTGAGATTAAGAATACAAAAAAAGCTTAATTAGTAGTAGTTATACATAGAAACTATGTAATAATACTCCCGGCTCTAAAAAACCTCATTTTCTCCCCTTATTATGGTCTCTAATAGGTTCTAATAAGGCCTAGTTAAGGCCAGTGGGGGATAAAAGTTTGAATTTTGGTCAAACTTCTCAATTAAGACTAAAAATAAGAGAAATTAGTAGTAATTGTACATAAACACTATATAATACCACCCACGGCTCCTGAAAACCGCATTCTCTCCCTGTTTGGACTCTATTCGCTTGTATAGAGCTTAGTTCAGGCCAATCAGAGCTGAAAGTTTGACTTTTGGCCAAACTTCCCAATTAAGACTAGAAACAAGATCAATTTGTATAAATTCTACATTAAAACTATGTAATACCACTCTCAACACATGAAACCATATTTTCTTCCCGTTTGGCCCCTAATATGCACTTATAAGATTTGACTTTTGGTCAAACTTCCTAATTAAGCCTTAAAACAAGTTTACTTAGCAGTAAATATACAAAAAATTATGTAACACTACTCCGGGCTCTTGAAAACAGCATGTTCACCTGTTTGAGCCCTATTCGGCTCTTATAAGGCTTAGTTTAGGCTAATTAGGGCTGAAAGTTTGATTTTAGCTCAAACTTTCCAATTAATACTAGAAATATGATTAATTAGTGATAATTATGTATAAAAATTATGTATTACAACTCCCAGCTCTTGAATTTTTTTCCCGTTTGAGCCTTACTCTTATAAGCCTAGTTCAGGTCAATCGGGGCTGAAAGTTTGACTTTTGGTCAAACTTCTCAATTAACACAAGAAACATGGTTAATTGGTAGTAATTGTACATATAATCTATATAAAACCATTCAACGCCCTTAAAAACCATAATTTCCTCCCGTTTTATCCCTATTCAGCTCTTTAAAGCCATAGTTCAGGTAAATAGGGTTGAAAGTATGACTTTTGGTTAAACTTTTAGATTAAGAGTAGAAATAAGGTTAATTAGAAGTTCATAGAATCTATATAATACTACTCTCAGCTCTTGAAAAACTACGTTTTCTCTCTGTTTGGGCCCTATTCGGTTTTTATAAAGCCGAGTTCAGGGCAATCGAGGTAGAAAGTTTAACTTTTGATCAAACTTTATAATTAAGAATAGAAACAAGTTTAATTTGTAGTAACTATACATAAAATCATGTAATTCTACTCCCGGCTATTGAAAACCTCAGTTTCTCCCTATTTATGCCCTATTTGGCTCTTATAAGGCATATTTCAGACCAATCGGAACTAAAAGTTTGACTTGAAAATCATGTTAATTTGTAGTAAATGTACATAAAAACTATATAATTTCGCTCACTTGCTCTTGAAAACCATGTTTTCTACCCGTGTGAGCCTTGTTCGGCTCTGATATGACCTAGTTCAGGCCAATCAGGACTGAAATTAAGAATATAAAAAAAGCTTAATTAGTAGTAGTTATACATAGAAACTATGTAATAATACTCCCGGCTCTAAAAAACCTCATTTTCTCCCCTTATTATGGTCTCTAATAGGTTCTAATAAGGCCTAGTTAAGGCCAGTCGGGGATAAAAGTTTGAATTTTGGTCAAACTTCTCAATTAAGACTAAAAATAAGAGAAATTAGTAGTAATTGTACATAAACACTATATAATACCACCCACGGCTCCTGAAAACCGCATTCTCTCCCTGTTTGGACCCTATTCGCTTGTATAGAGCTTAGTTCAGGCCAATCAGAGCTGAAAGTTTGACTTTTGGCCAAACTTCCCAATTAAGACTAGAAATAAGATCAATTTGTATAAATTCTACATTAAAACTATGTAATACCACTCTCAACACATGAAACCATATTTTCTTCCCGTTTGGCCCCTAATATGCACTTATAAGATTTGACTTTTGGTCAAACTTCCTAATTAAGCCTTAAAACAAGTTTACTTAGTAGTAAATATACAAAAAATTATGTAACACTACTCCGGGCTCTTGAAAACAGCATGTTCACCTATTTGAGCCCTATTCGGCTCTTATAAGGCTTAGTTTAGGCTAACCAGGGCTGAAAGTTTGATTTTAGCTCAAACTTTCCAATTAATACTAGAAATATGATTAATTAGTGATAATTATGTATAAAAATTATGTATTACAACTCCCAGCTCTTGAATTTTTTTTCCCGTTTGAGCCTTACTCTTATAAGCCTAGTTCAGGTCAATCGGGGCTGAAAGTTTGACTTTTGGTCAAACTTCTCAATTAACACAAGAAACATGGTTAATTGGTAGTAATTGTACATATAATCTATATAAAACCATTCAACGCCCTTAAAAACCATAATTTCCTCCCGTTTTATCCCTATTCAGCTCTTATAAGGCTTAGCTCAGGCCAATCGAGGCTGAAAGTTTGACTTTTGGCAAAAACTTACAAATTAAGACTTGAAAATAAGTTTATTTACTAGTAATTATATATATAATTTAGGTACTACTACTATCAGCTCTTAAAAATCATATTTTCTCCCCGTTTGTATCCTATTCGGCTCTTATAACTTCTTGTTCAGGGTAATCGAGGCTGAAAGTTTGACTTTTGGTCAAGATTTCCAATAAATACTAGAAACAAGGTTAATTAATAGTAATTGTATACGAAAACTATGAAACAAGGTTAATTAATAGTAATTGTATACAAAAACTATGTAATCTCACTCTCAGCTCTTGAAAATCATTTTTTCCTCCAGTTTGGGCCCTACTCGGCTCTTATAAGGCCTAGTTCAGACCAATAAGGACTGAAGGCTTGACTTTTGCTAAAACTTTCTAATTAAGACTAGACGAGAAACAAGGTTAATTTATTAGTAGCAATTATACATAGAAACTATATAATACCACTCATGGCTTTTGAAAACCTTGTCTTCCTCTCGTTTAGGTTCTACTCGGCTCTTACAAGGCCTAGTTCAGGCCAATCGGGGCTGAAAGTTTTACTTTTGGTCAAACATCCCAATTAATACTAGAAATACATTAAATTAATAGTAAATTTACATAAAAACTATGTAATACTACTAACGCTCTTGAAAACCATATTTATTCCCCGTTTGGGCTCTATTCGGCTCTTCAAAGGCATAGTTCAGGTAAATCGGGTTGAAAGTATGACTTTTGGTCAAACTTCTAGATTAAGACTAGAAATAAGGTTAATTAGAAGTTCATAGAATCTATGTAATACTACTCTCGGCTCTTAAAAACCACGTTTTGTCTCTGTTTGGGCACTATTCGGCTCTTATAAAGCCGAGTTCAGGGCAATCGAGGCAGAAAGTTTAACTTTTGATCAAACTTCCTAATTAAGAATAGAAACAAGTTTAGTAACTATACATAAAACCATGTAATTCTACTCCCGGCTATTGAAAACCTCAGTTTCTCCCTGTTTATGCCCTATTCGGCTCTTATAAGGTATATTTCAGACCAATCGAAACTAAAAGTTTGACTTGAAAACCATGTTAATTTATAGTAAATGTACATAAAAATGATGTAATTTCGCTCACTTGCTCTTGAAAACCATGTTTTCTTCCCGTGTGAGCCTTGTTCGGCTCTGATATGACCTAGTTCAGGCAATCAGGGCTGAAAGTTTGACTTTTGGTCAAACTTCCAAATTAAGAATACAAAAAAGTTTAATTAGTAGTAGTTATGCATAGAAACTATATAATAATACTCCCGGCTCTAGAAAGCCTCATTTTCTCCCCTTATGGTCTCTAATAGGTTCTAATAAGGCCTAGTTAAGGCCAGTCGGGGATAAAAGTTTGAATTTTGATCAAACTTCTCAATTACGACTAAAAAAAAGATTAATTAGTAGTAATTGTACATAAACACTATATAATACCACCCACGGCTCCTGAAAACCGCATTCTCTCCCTGTTTGGACCCTATTCGCTTATATAAAACTTAGTTCAGGCCAATCAGAGCTGAAAGTTTGACTTTTGGCCAAACTTCCCAATTAAAACTAGAAACAAAATTAATTTGTATAAATTATACATAGAAACTATGTAATACCACTCTCAACACATGAAACCATATTTTCTTCCCGTTTGGGCCCTAATATGCACTTATAAGATTTGACTTTTGGTTAAACTTCCTAATTAAGCCTTAAAACAAGTTTACTTAGTAGTAATTATACAAAAAAAACTATGTAACACTTCGTCGGGCTCTTGAAAACTGCATTTTCACCTGTTTGAGCCCTATTCGGCTCTTATAAGGCTTAGCTTAGGCTAACCAGGGCTGAAAGTTTGATTTTAGCTCAAACTTCCCAATTAACACTAGAAACATGGTGAATTAGTTAATTATATATAAAAACTATGTATTACAACTCTCGGCTCTTGAAAAATCTTATTTTTCCCCTTTGAGCCTTAATTCGGCTCTTATAAGCCTAGTTCAGGTCAATCGGGGATGAAAGTTTGACTTTTGGTCAAACTTCTTAATTAACACAAGAAACATGGTTAATTAGCAGTAATTGTACATATAATCTATATAAAACCATTCAAAGCCCTTGAAAACCTTAATTTCCTCCCGTTTTGTCCCTATTCAGCTCTTATAAGGCCTAGCTCAGGCCAATCGGGGCTGAAAGTTTGACTTTTGGTAAAAACTTACCAATTAAGACTTGAAAATAAGTTTATTTACTAGTAAATATATATATAATTTAGGTATTACTACTATCGGCTCTTAAAAACCATATTTTATCCCTATTTGTGTCTTATTCGGCTCTTATAACTTCTTGTTATGGCCAATTGAGGCTGAAAGTTTGGCTTTTGGTCAAATTTCCACTAAATACTAGAAACAAGGTTAATTATTAGTAATTATATACGAAAACTATGTAATCTCACTCTCAGCTCTTAAAAATCATTTTTTTCCTCCAGTTTGGGCCTACTCGGCTCTTATAAGGCCTAATTCAGACCAATAAGGACTGAAGGTTTAACTTTTGCTAAAACTTTCTAATTAAGACTAGACGAGAAACAAGGTTAATTAGTAGTAATTATACATAGAAACTATATAATACCACTCATCGCTCATGAAAACCTTGTCTTCCTCTCGTTTAGGTTCTACCCGGCTCTTACAAGGCCTAATTCAGGCCAATCGGGCTGAAAATTTTACTTTTGGTCAAACATCCCAATTAATACTAGAAATACATTAAATTAATTGTAAATTTACATAAAAACTATGTAATACTACTCAACGTTCTTGAAAACCATATTTTTTTCCCGTTTGGACCCTATTCGGCTCTTTAAAGGCATAGTTCAGGTAAATCGGGTTGAAAGTATGACTTTTGGTCAAACTTTTAGATTAAGACTAGAAATAAGGTTAATTAGAAGTTCATAGAATCTATGTAATACTACTCTCGGCTCTTGAAAAATCACGTTTTCTCTCTGTTTGGGCCTTATTCGGCTCTTATAAAGCCGAGTTCAGGGCAATCGAGGTAGAAAGTTTAACTTTTGATCAAACTTCCTAATGAAGAATAGAAAAAAGTGTAGTAACTATACACAAAACCATGTAATTCTACTCCCGGCTATTGAAAACCTCGGTTTCTCCCTGTTTATGTCCTATTCGGCTCTTATAAGGCATATTTCAGACCAATCGGAACTAAAAGTTTGACTTGAAAATCATATTAATTTGTAGTAAATGTACATAAAAACTATGTAATTTCGCTCACTTGCTCTTGAAAATCATGTTTTCTTCCCGTGTGAGCCTTGTTCGGCTCTGATATGACCTAGTTCAGGCCAATCAGGGCTGAAAGTTTTACTTTTGGTCAAACTTTCAAATTAAGAATACAAAAAAGTTTACTTAGTAGTAGTTATACATAGAAACTATGTAATAATACTCCCGGCTCTAGAAAACCTCATTTTCTCCCCTTATGGTCTCTAATAGGTTCTAATAAGGCCTAGTTAAGGCCAGTCGGGGATAAAAGTTTGAATTTTGGTCAAACTTCTCAATTAAGATTAAAAACAAGATTAATTAGCAGTAATTGTACATAAACACTATATAACACTACCCACGGCTCCTGAAAACCGCATTCTCTCCCTGTTTGGACCCTATTCGCTTATTATATAAAGCTTAGTTCAGGTCAGTCAGAGCTGAAAGTTTGATTTTTGGCCAAACTTTCTAATTAAAACTAGAAACAAGATTAATTTGTATAAATTCTACATAGAAACTATGTAATACCACTCTCAACACATGAAACAATATTTTCTTCCCGTTTGGGCCCTAATATGCACTTATAAGATTTGACTTTTGGTTAAACGTCCTAATTAAGCCTTAAAACAAGTTTACTTAGTAGTAATTATACAAAAAACTATGTAACACTTCTTCGGGCTCTTGAAAACTGCATTTTCACCTGTTTGAGCCCTATTCGGCTCTTATAAGGCTTAGTTTAGGCTAATCAGGGCTGAAAATTTGATTTTAGCTCAAACATCCCAATTAACACCAGAAACATGGTTAATTAGTTGTAATTATATATAAAAACTATGTATTACAACTCCCGGCTCTTGAAAATCTTTTATTTTACCCGTTTGAGTCTTATTTCGGCTCTTATAGGCCTAGTTCAGGTCAATCGGGGCTGAAAGTTTGACTTTTGGTCAAACTTCTCAATTAACACAAGAAACATGGTTAATTAGTAGTAATTGTACATATAATCTATATAAAACCATTCAAATCCCTTGAAAACCATAATTTCCTCCCGTTTTGTCCCTATTCAGCTCTTATAAGGCTTAGCTCAGGCCAATCGGGGCTGAAAGTTTGACATTTGGTAAAAACTTACCAATTAAGACTTGAAAATAAGTTTATTTATTAGTAATTATATATATAATTTAGGTATTACTACTATCGGCTCTTAAAAATCATATTTTCTCCCCGTTTGTGCCTTATTCGGCTCTTATAACTTCTTGTTCAGACCAATCGAGGCTGAAAGTTTGGCTTTTGGTCAAGATTTTAAATACTAGAAATAAGGTTAATTAGTAGTAATTGTATACGAAAACTATGTAACCTCACTCTCAGCTCTTGAAAATCATTTTTTCCTCCAGTTTGGGCCCTACTCGGCTCTTATAAGGCCTAGTTCAGACTAATACGGACTAGTAATTATACATAAAAACTATGTATTACTACTCTTGGCTCTTGAAAACTTCGTTTTCTCCCCGTTTGGGCCTTAATCGGCTATTGTAAGGCCTAGTTCACGCCAATCGGGGCTCAAAGTTTGACTTTTGGTCAAACTTCCCAATTAACACTATAAATAAGATTAATTAGTAGTAATTATACATAGAAATTATGTAATACTATTCACGGCCCTTGAAAACTATGTTTTCCTCCCGTTTGGTCTCTATTTGGCTTTCATAAGGCCTAGTTCAGACCAATCGGAGATGAAAGTTTGACTTTTGGTCAAACATAGAAATAAGTTTAATTAGTGGTAATTATACATAAAAACTATGTCATTCTACTCTTGGCTCTTGAAAACCTCATTTTCTCCCTGTTTGGGCTTTGTTCGGCTCTTATTAGGCCTAGTTCAGGCTGATAGGAGCTGAAAGTTTGACTTTTGGTCAAACCTTCTAATTAACACTAGAAACAAGGTTAATTAGTACTAATTGTACATAAAACTATGTAATACCACTCTCAGCACTTGAAAACCTTTTTTTCTCCCGTTTTGGTCCTTCTCAGCTCTAATAAGGCCTAGTTCATGCTAATAAGACTGAAGGTTTAACTTTTGATCAAAATTTATAATTATGACTAAAAAACAAGTTTAATTAGTGGTAATTATACATAAAAACTATGTCATACTACTCTCGGCTCTTAAAAACCTCGTTTTCTCCCCGTTTGTGCCCTAATTGGCTCTTATAAGGCTTACTCAGGCCAATCGGGGCTGAAAGTTTAACTCTTGGTCAAACTTTTCAATTAACACTAGAAACAAAGTTAATTAGTAGTAATTGTACATAGAAACTATGTAATACCATTCATGGCCCTTGAAAATCATGTTTTCCTCTCGTTTGGTCCTTATTCGACTTTTATAAAGCCAAGTTCAGGCCAATCGGGGCTGAAAGTTTGACTATGACAAAACTACCCAATTAAGACGAGAAACAAGTTTAATTAGTAGTAATTATACATAAAACTATGTATTACTTCTCCTTACTCTTGGAAACCTTATTTTTCCCTGTTTGTACCTTATTCGGCTCTAATCTTATAAGGTCTAGTCTAGACCAAATAGGGCTGAAAGTTTGACTTTTAGTCAAACATCTTAATAGCACTAGAAATAAGATTAATTAATACTAATTGTACATAAAAAATATAAAATATCACTCTCAGCACTTGAAAACCTTGTTTTCTCCATTTTTGGTCCTATTCGGCTCTAATAAGGCCTAGTTCAGGCTAATAAGACTGAATGTTTGACTTTTAGTCAAACTTGATAATTAAGACTAAAAACAAGTTTAATTAGTGGTAATTATACATAAAAACTACGTCATACTACTCTCGGCTCTTGAAAACCTCATTTTCTCCCCGTTTTGGCCATAATCGGCTCTTATAAGGCTTGCTCAGGCCAATCGGGGCTGAAAGTTTAACTCTTGGTCAAAGTTTTCAATTAACACTAGAAACAAAGTTAATTAGTAGTAATTGTACATAGAAACTATGTAATACCATTCATGACCCTTTAAAACTATGTTTTCCTCCCGTTTGGTCCCTATTCGGCTCTTATAAAGCTTAGTTCAAGCTAATCGGGGCTGAAAGTTTGACTTTTGGTAAAACTTCCCAATTAAGTTTAATTAGTAGTAATTATATATAAAACTATGTATTACTACTCCCGGCTCTTGAAAATCATGTTTTCTCCACTTTTGTGCCCTATTCGACTTTTATAATGCTTAATTAAGGCCAATCGGAGCTAAAAGTTTGACCTTTGGTCAAACTTTCAGATTAAGACTAAAAACAAGTTTAATTTGTAGGAATTGAACATAGAAAGTATGTTATACTACTCTTGGCTCTTTAAAACCATGTTTTCTTCCCGTTTAAGTCATATTCGGCCCTTCCTTATAGGGCCTTATTCAGGCCAATCTGGACAGAAAGTTTGAGTTTTGATCAAACCTCCCAACTAAGACTAGAAACAAGTTTAATTAGTAGTACTTATATATTAAAACTATGTAATACAATTATCGGCTCTTGAAAACTGCATTTTCTCCCTGTTGCGTCTTATTCGGCTCTTATAAGGCCTAGTTCACGCCAATTAGCTGAAAATTTGACTTTTAGTTAAACTTCCCAATCAACGCTAGAAACAAGGTTAATTAGCAGTAGTTGTCCATAGAAACAATGTAATACCATTCACATCTCCTGAAAACCTTGTTTTCCTCCCATTTGGGTCCTAATCGACTCTAATAAGGCCCTAATTCAAGCCAATCGGGGCTGAAAGTTATACTTTTGGTCAAACTTCCCAGCTAAGACGAGAAACAAGGTTAATTAGTAGCAATAATTATACATAGAAACTATATAATACCACTTATGGCTCTTGAAAATCTTATCTTCCTCTCGTTTGGGTTCATTCGGCTCTTACAAGGCCTAGTTCAGGCCAATCGGGGCTTAAAAGTTTTACTTTTGGTCAAACTTCTCAATTAATACTAGAACACATTAAATTAATAGTAAACTTACATGAAAACTATGTAATACTACTCAACGCTCTCGAAAACCATATTTATTCCCCGTTTGGGACCTATTCGGCACTTCAAAGGCATAGTTCAGGTAAATCGGGTTGAAAGTATGACTTTTGGTCAAACTTCTAGATTAAGACTAGAAATAAGGTTAATTGAAGTTCATAAAATCTATATAATACTACTCTTGGCTCTTGAAAAATCACGTTTTCTCTCTATTTGGGCCTATTCGGTTCTTATAAAGCCGAGTTCAAGGCAATCAAGGCAGAAAGTTTGACTTTTGATCAAACTTCTTAATTAAGAATAGAAATAAGTTTAATTTGTAGTAACTATACATAAAACAATGTAATTCTACTCCCGGCTATTGAAAACCTCGATTTCTCCCTGTTTAGACCCTATTCGGCTCTTATAATCAGACCAATCGGAACTAAAAGTTTGACTTGAAAACTATGTTAATTTGTAGTAAATGTACATAAAAACTATGTAATTTTGCTCACTTGCTCTTGAAAACTATGTTTTCTTACCGTGTAAGCCTTGTTCGGCTCTGATATGGCCTAGTTCAGGCCAATCATGGCTGAAAGTTTGACTTTTGGCCAACTTTCCAATTAAAACTAGAAACAAGATTAATTTGTATTAATTCTACATAGAAACTATGTAATACCACTCTCAACTCTTAAAACCATATTTTCTTCCCGTTTGGGCCCTACTATGCACTTATAAGGTTTGACTTTTGGTCAAACTTCTTAATTAAGCCTTAAAATAAGTTTACTTAGTAGTAATTATAAAAAAAAATTATGTAACACTACTCCGGGCTCTTGAAAATTGCATTTTCACCTTTTTGAGCCCTATTCGGCTCTTATTAGACTTAGTTTAGGCTAACCAGGGATGAAAGTTTGATTTTAGCTCAAACTTCCAATTAACACTAGAAACATGGTTCATTATCAGTAATTATACATAAAAACTATGTAATACCACTCTCACCACTTGAAAATCATGTTTTCCTTAAGTTTGGACTCTATTTGGCTATTATAAGGCATACTTCAAGCCAATCGGGGCTAAAAGTTTGACTTTTGGTAAAACTTCTCAAAATTAAGACTAAAAACTATTTAATTAGTAGTAAGTATACATAAAAACTATGTATTACTACTCTCAGTTCTTGAAAACCTTATTTTCTCCCCGTTTGGGCTCTAATCAGCTATTATAAGGCTTAGTTCCGCCAATCGAGGCTGAAAATTTGACTTTTGGTCAAACTTCTCAATTAACACTATAAACAAGGTTAATTAGTAGTAATTGTACATAGAAACTATGTAATATTATTCACGGCCCTTGAAAACCATGATTTTCTCCCGTTTGGTCCCTATTCGGCTTTTATAAGGCCTAATTCAGGCTAATCGGGGATGAAAGTTTGACTTTTGGTCAAATTAGAAATAAGTTTAATTAGTAGTAATTATACATAAAAACTATGTTATTCTACTCCTATCTCTTGAAAAACATCGTTTTCTCCCTGTTTGGGTTTTATTCGGCTCTTATAAGGCCTCATTCAGACTAATAGGGGCTGAAAGTTTGACTTTTGGTCAAACTTTCCAATTAACACTAGAAATAAGGTTAATTAGTACTATTTGTACATAAAAATAATGTAATACCACTCTCAACACTTGAAAACCTTATTTTCTCCCGTTTGGGTCCTATTTAGCTCAATGAGGCCTAGTTCAGGCTAATAAGAACTAAAGGTTTAACTTTTGGTCAAACTTTATAATTAAGACTAAAAATAAGTTTAATTAGTAGTAATTATACATAAAAACTATGTCTTACTACTCTCGGCTCTTGAAAACCTCATTTTCTCCCCGTTTAGGCCCTAATCGGCTCTTATAAGGCCTAATTCAGGCCAATCGGGGCAGAAAGTTTGACTCCTGATCAAACTTTCCAACTAACACTAGAAACAAAGTTAATTAGTAGTAATTATACATAGAAACTATGTAATACCAATCATGGCCCTAGAAAACCATGTTTTCCTCCCGTTTGGTCCCTATTCGGCTCTTATAATGCCTAGTTCAGACCAATCAGGGCTGAAAATTTGACTTTTGGTAAAACTTCCCAAATAAGACGAGAAACAAGTTTAATTAGTAGTAATTATATATAAAATTATGTATTACTTCTCCTTGCTCTTAGAAACCTTGTTTTCCCCGTTTGTACCTTATTCAGCTCTTGTGTTAAGGTCTAGTCCAGACCAAACAGGGCTGAAAGTTTGACTTTTAGTCAAACTTCTCAATAACACTAGAAATAAGGTTAATTAGTCATAATTGTACATATAAACTATGTAATACCATTCACAGCCCTTGAAAATTATGTTTTCCTCCCTTTTGGTCCCTATTCGGCTCTTATAAGACCTAGTTCTGGCCAATCGGGGCTGAAAGTTTGACTCTTAATCAAACTTTCCAATTAACACTGAAAACAAGGTTAATTAGTAGTAATTGTATATAAAAATTATGTAATACCATTCACGGCCCTTGAAAACCATGTTTTCTTTCCGTTTAGTTCCTTTTCGATTCTTATAAGGCCAATCAGGGCTGAAAGTTTTACTTTTGATCAAACTTTCAAATTAAGAATAAAAAAAAGTTTAATTTATAGTTGTTATATATAAAAACTTCGTACTACCACTCTCGGCTCTTAAAAACCACGTTTTTTTCCCCTATTTTGGCCCTATTCAGCTCTAATAAGGCCTAGTTCAGGCCAATAAGGGCTTAACGTTCGACTTTTACTCAAACTTCCTAATTAAAACTTAAAACAATTTTAATTAGTAGTATAAGGCCCTAATGGGAAACCGCCTATACACCCGTTTGGATCCTATTCAGCTCTTATAAGGCCTAGGTTAGGCTATCAAGGGCTTAAAGCTTAATTTTTGGTCAAACTTCCCAATTAACACTAGAAACAAGGTTAATTCGCAGTAATTATACATGAAAACTATATAATATCACTCTTAGCTCTTGAAAATCATGTTTTCCTCTTGTTTGGCCCCTATTTGGCTCTTATAAGGCCTAGTTCTGGCAAATCAGGGCTGAAAGTTTGACTTTTGGACAAACTTACAAATTAAGAATAAAAACAAATTAATTAGTTATAGTTTATATATAGAAACTATGTGAACTACTCTCGAATCTTGAAAACCATGGTTTCTCCCCGTTTGGGCCCAATATGGCTCTTATAAGACCTGGTTCAGGCCAATCGGGGCAGAAAGTTTAACTTTTGGTAAAACTTCCCAATTAAGACTAGAAACAAGTTTAATTAGTAGTAATTAAACATAAAAACTATATAATACTACTCCCGACTCTTGAAAACCTCATTTCTCCCTGTTTGGGCCTTGTTCGGCTCTTATATGGCGGCCTAGGCCAATCGGAGATGCAAGTTTGACTTTAGATCAGTAATCCCAATTAACGCTAGAAATAAAATAAATTAGTAGTAATTGTACATAGAAACTATGTAATACCACTCTAAGCTCTTGAAAATCATGTTTTCTTCCGATTTGTGCCATATTCGGCTCTACGAGGCCTAGTACAGGCCTATAAGGGCTGAAAGTTTGACTTTTGGTCAAACTTTCCAATTAAGACTAGAAATAAGTTTATTTAGTAATAATTATACATAAAAACTCTATAACACAACTCCTGACTTTTGAAAACTGTATTTTCTCTCTGATTGGACCCATTAGGCTCTTATAAGGCCTAATTCAGGCCAATAGGAGCTAAAAGTTTCAATTTTAGTCAAACTTCTCAATTAACATTAGAAATAAGGTTAATCAGTAGTAATTGTATATAGCACTATGTAATACCTTTTACGGCCCTTGAAAATTATATTTTCCTCCCGTTTAGTCACTATTCGGCTCTTAAAGGTGTAGTTTAGGCCAATCGAGGCTGAAAGTTTAATTTTAGTAAAACTTTTCAATTAAGATTAGAAACTAGTTTAATTAGTAATAATTATACAGAAAACTATGTGCTACTGCTAATGACTCTTGAAAACGTCATTTTCTCCCTATTTGGGCCCTAATCGGCTATTATAATGACTAGTTATTATAATGACTAGTTTAGGCCAATCGGGACTGAAAGTTTGACTTTTGGTCAAACTTTCTCATTAACACTAGAAACAAGGCTAATTATTAGTAATTGTACATAAAAATAATGTAACACCATTCACGGCCTTTGAAAATCATGTTTTCCTCCCGTTTGGTCCCTATTCAGCTCTTATGAGGCCCAGTTCAGGCCAATCGGGGCTGAAAGTTTGACTTTAGTCAAACTTCTCAATTAAGACTAGAAACTAGTTTAATTAGTAGTAATTATACATAAAAACTATGTATTACTACTTCCGACTTTTGAAAACTATATTTTCTCCCCAGTTGGACGTTATTAGGCTCTTATAAGGACTAGTTCAGGCTAATCAGGGTTGAAAGTTTGACTTTTGGTCAAACTTTCCAATTTAATATTAGAAACAAGGTTAATTAGTAATAATTGTATATAGAAACTATATAATACCACTCTCAACCCATGAAAACCATGTTTTCTCCCATTTGGGCCCTATTCGGCTCATATAAGGTCTAGTTCAGGCTAATCGGGGCTGAAAGTTTAACTCTTGGTAAAACTTCTCAATTAAGATTAGAAACTAGTTTAATTAGTAGTAATTATACATAAAAACTATGTATTATTACTCTCGGCTCTTGAAACCTCGTTTTCTCCCCGTTTGGGCCTTAATCGGCTATTATAAGGTCTTGTTCAGACCAATCGGGACTGAAAGTTTCACTTTTGGTAAAACTTCTCAATTAAGAATAGAAATTAGTATAATTAGTAGTAATTATACATAAAAACTATATATTACTTCTCCTGACTTTTGAAAACTGTATTTTCTCCCCGTTTGGACCCTATTAGGCTCTTATAAGGCCCTTTTCGGGCCAATAGGGGCTAAAAGTTTCAGTTCTGGTCAAACTTCCCAATTAACACTAGAAAAAGGTTAATCAATAGAAATTGTACATAGAACTACATAATACATTCTCGGCCCTTGAAAATCATGTTTTCCTCCCATTTGGTCCCTATTCGGCTCTTATAAGGCCTACTTCAGGCCAATCGGGGCTGAAAACTTGACTTTTAGTAAAACTTATACATAAAAACTATTAATACTTCTCCCAGCTCTTGAAAACCTCATTTTCTCCTCGTTTATTAGGCTGCATTCGCCTATTATACGGCTTACTTCAGGCCAATCGGGACTGAAATTTTGACTTTTGATCAAACTTCCTAATTAACACTAGAAACAAGATTAATTAGTAGTAATTGTACATAGTAACTATGTTATACCACTCTCAGCTTTTGAAAACCAAGTTTTACTTTTGTTTAAACCCTATTCGGCTCTTATAAAGCCTAGTTCTGACCAATAAGGGCTGAAGGTTTGACTTTTGGTCAAACTTCCTAATTAGGATTAGAAACAAGATTAATTGTAGTAATTGTACATAGAGACTTTGTAACATCCCTCTCAGCTCTTGAAAACCATGTTTTCCTAGGGTTTGGACCCTATTTAGCACTTATATGGCCGAATTCAGCCCAATCGGGGCTGAAAGTTTGACTTTTTGTCAAACTTTCAAATTAAAAATATTTCAAGTTCAATTAATAGTAGTTATACATAGAAACTATGTGATACTACTCCAGGCTCTTGAAATCCATGTTTTCTCCCCGTTTTTGGCCCTATTCGGCTCTTATAAGGCCTAGTTGGGGCTAATCAGGGCGAAAGTTTGACTTTGGCCAAAATTTCCTATTAAGACTAGAAACAAGTTTAATTAGTAGTAATTATACCTAAAAACTATATAATACTACTCCCTGTTTGGGTCCTATTCAGCTCATATAATAACTTATTCAGGCTAATCGTGGCTGAAAGTTTGACTTTTGGTTAAAACTTCCTAATTAACACTACAAACAAGTTTAGGTAGTAGTAATTGTATATAGAAACTATGTAATACCACTCTCAGCACTTGAAACCATATTTTCTTCCCGTTTGGGCCCTAATATGCACTTATAAGATTAGACTTTTAGTCAAACTTCCTAATTAAGCCTTAAAACAAGTTTACTTAGTAGTAATTATATAAAAAACTATGAAACACTACTCCGGGCTCTTGAAAACTGCATTTTTACCCGTTTGAGCCCTATTCGGCTCTTATAATGCTTAGTGTAGGCTAACTAGGGCTGAGAGTTTGATTTTAGCTCAAATTTCCCAATTAACACTAGAAACATGGTTCATTAGCAGTAATTGTATATAAAAACTATGTAATACCACTCTCACCACTTGAAAACCATGTTTTCTTTAAGTTTGGACCCTATTTGGCTATTATAAGCCCTAGTTCTAGCTAATCGGGTAGAAAGTTAGAATTTTAATCTGACTTCCAAAATAAGAATAAAAACAAGCCTAATAGCAATTGTACATAATAACTATGTAACACCATTCACGGCCTTTGAAAATTATGTTTTCCTCCCGTTTGGTCCCTATTCGGCTCTTATGAGGCCTAGTTCAGGCCAATCGGGGCTGAAAGTTTGACTTTCAGTCAAACATCTCAATTAAGACTAGAAACTAGTTTAATTAGTAGTATTTATATATAAAAATTATGTATTACTACTCTTGGCTTTTGAAAACTGTATTATCTCCCCGGTTGGACGTTATTTGGCTCTTATAAGGACTAGTTCAGGCTAATCAGGGCTGAAAGTTTGACTTTTGATCAAACTTTTAAATTAATATTAGAAACAAGGTTAATTAGTAATAATTCTATGTAGAAACTATGCAATAATACTCTCAGCCCTTGAAAACCATGATTTTCTCCCGTTAAGGCCTTATTCAGCTCATATCAGGTCTAGCTCAGGCTAATCGGGCTAAAAGTTTGACTTTAGGTAAACTTCTAAATTAAGACTAGAAACTAGTTTAGTAATTATACATAAAAACTAGTATTACTACTCTCGGCTCTTGAAACCTCATTTTTTTCCCCGTTTGGGCCTTAATCGGCCATTATAAGGTCTTATTCAAGCTAATCAGGACTGAAAGTTTGACTTTTGGTAAAACTTCTCAATTAAGACGAGAAATTAGTATAATTATTAGTAATTATACATAAAAACTATATATTACTACTCCTAACTTTTGAAAACTGTAGTTTCTCCCCGTTTGGACCTTATTAGGCTCTTCTAAGGCCGTTTTCAGGCCAAAAGAGGCTAAAAATTTCAGTTCTGGCCAAACTTCTCAAATAATACTAGAAAAAAGGTTAATGAACAGAAATTGTACATAGAACTATGTAATACCATTCTCGGCCCTTAAAAATCATGTTTTCCTCCCGTTTGGTCCCTATTCGGCTCTTATAAGGCCTACTTCAGGCCAATCGGGGCTGAAAACTTGACTTTTAGTAAAACTTATCAATTAAGACTAGAAACTAGTTTAATTTATAGTAATTATACATAAAAACTATGTATTACTACTCTCGGCTCTTGAAAACCTCATTTTCTCCCTGTTTGGGCCTTAATCGGCTATTATAAGGCCTAGTTCACGCGAATCGGGGCTCAAAGTTTGACTTTTAGTCAAACTTCCCAATTAACACTATAAATAAGATTAATTAGTAGTAATTATACATAGAAACTATGTAATACTATTCACAGCCCTTGAAAATCATGTTTTCCTCCCGTTTGGTCTCTATTTGGCTCTTATAAGGCCTAGTTCAGGCCAATCGGAGATGAAAGTTTTACATTTGGTCAAACATAGAAATAAGTTTAATTAGTAGTAATTATACATAAAAACTATGTCATTCTACTCTCGGCTCTTGAAAACCTTGTTTTCTCCCTATTTGGGCTTTATTCGGCTCGTATAAGGCCTAGTTCAGGCTGATAAGGGCTGAAAGTTTGACTTTAGGTCAGACTTTCCAATTAACACTAGAAATAATATTAATTAGTACTAATTGTACATAAAAACTATGTAATACCACTCTCAGCACTTGAAAACCTTATTTTCTCCCGTTTTGAACCCTATTAGGCTCTTATAAGGCCCTTTCGGGCCAATAGGGGATAAAAGTTTCAGTTCTGGTCAAACTTTCCAATTAACACTAGAAAAAAGGTTAATCAATAGAAATTGTACATAGAACGTAATACCATTCTCGGCCCTTGAAAATCATGTTTTCCTCCCGTTTGGTCCCTATTCGGCTCTTATAAAGCCTACTTCAGGCCAATCGGAGCTGAAAACTTGAATTTTAGTAGAACTTTTCAATTAAGACTAGAACTAGTTTAATTTATAGTAATTATACATAAAAACTATGTATTACTACTCTCGGCTCTTGAAACCTCGTTTTCTCCCCGTTTGGGCCTTAATCGGCCATTATAAGGTCTTGTTTCAGGCCAATAAGGACTGAAAGTTTTACTTTTGGTAAACTTCTCAATTAAGACTAGAAACTAGTATAATTAGTAGTAATTATACATAAAAACGATATATTACTACTCCTGACTTTTAAAAACTATATTTTCTCCCCATTTGGACCCTATTAGGCTCTTATAAGGCCCTTTTCAGGCCAATAGGGGCTAAAAGTTTCAGTTCTGGTCAAACTTCCCAATTAACACTAGAAAAAGGTTAATCAATAGAAATTGTACATAGAACTACGTAATACCAATCTCGGCCCTTGAAAATCATGCTTTCCTCCCGTTTGATCCCTATTCGGCTCTTATAAGGCCTACTTAAGGCCAAGCAGGGCTGAAGCTTGACTTTTAGTAAAACTTCTCAATTAAAATTAGAAACTAGTTTAATTAGTAGTAATTACACATAAAAACTATGTATTACTACTCTCGGCTCTTGAAAACCTCATTTTCTCCCCGTTTGGGCCTTAATCGGTTATTATAAGGCCTAGTTCACGCCAATCGGGGCTCAAAGTTTGATTTTTGGTCAAACTTCCCAATTAACACTATAAACAAGATTAATTAGTAGTAATTATACATAGAAACTATGTAATACTATTCACGGCCCTTGAAAACTATGTTTTCCTCCTGTTTGGTCTCTATTTGGCTCTTATAAGGCTTAATTCGGCCAATCAGAGATGAAAATTTGACTTTTGGTTAAACATAGAAATAAGTTTAATTAGTAGAATTATACATAAAAACTATGTCATTCTTCTCCCGGCTCTTGAAAAACCTCTTTTTCTCCCTGCTTGGGCTTTGTTCGGCTCTTATTAGGCCTAGTTTAGGCTGATAGGGGCTGAAAGTTTGATTCTTGGTTAAACTTTCCAATTAACACTAGAAATAAGGTTAATTAGTACTAATTGTACATAAAAAGTATGTAATACCACTTTCAGCACTTGAAAACCTTATTTTCTCCCGTTTTAGTCCTATTAGGCTCTAATAAGGCCTAGTTCAGGCTAATAAGATTGAAGGTTTGACTTTTGGTCAAACTTTATAATTAAGACTAAAAACAAGTTTAATTAGTGGTAGTTATACATAAAAACTATGTCATACTACTCTCGGCTCTTGAAAACCTCGTTTTCTCCCTGTTTGGGCCCTAATCGGCTCTTATAAGGCTTACTCAGGCCAATCGGGGCTGAAAGTTTACCTCTTGGTCAAACTTTTCAATTAACACTAGAAATAAAGTTAATTAGTAGTAATTGTACATATAAACTATGTAATACCATTCATGGCCCTTGAAAATCATGTTTTCCTCCCGTTTGGTCCCTATCGGCTTTTATAAAGCGAAGTTCAGGCCAATCGGGGCTGAAAGTTTGACTTATGGTAAAACTGTTGGCCCAATGGCCTTCCACTCTAGTTTTGATGATGATCAACACTCATGTAGTTATGTTTACTAATATTCTTGTGTTTCTAAGTTTCAGATTATTAACAGGATATTAGTTGGTGATTAGCTTCAACAAGATGATTAGAAGCTATTCATGATGATTCCGGTGCCAAAGCTTAAAGATCATACCTCTGCACTTGGAGAATCACATAGTTTGGACCAACTCTACTTGAAGATGGAAGATCGACAAGAAGACTTAGGTATCTAGTTTAGAGTTTGAGTTTTAGATCCACATTTGTAAAGCTTAGTTTAGTTGATATGCTCAAGTGCACAAAACACACATGTTTTATGATTTGGTATTTGGTTTTTATGAATAGTTGATCAAAACAAGTTTACTTTATACCTATGTATATTAGATATGTTCTAGATATACATACATGCTTTATCTTGGTAAACAAACTTATTTTGACTATCCTATTCATGTTTTGGAAAAATCAAGTTTGATAAAAATACAAGTTTTTGTTTTTGATAAAATTGGCAAGACACAAAAATGAATTGATATGTTGATATATTGTCTTGAAATTTTTATCACATGTTTATGTTTTAATATAAAATGATAAAACAAGTTTTATGAAATTTTCAAAAGAGATAAAAGTTTTTTTTCATATAATATTTTTCCCAGTTTTTCAGGTCCAGGACTCAACCGGTCGACCGGACCGGTCGACCGGACGTGCACAGATCTGTGCACGTCTGGAATCACAGGGATCGGTCGACCGGACCGGTCGACCGGAGCAGTATATCTGCTCTCGGGTTTTATCGGTCGACCGGGCCGGTCGACCGCAGTTGCCCAACGGTCACATTTTTGACCGTTGGCGGTCGACCGGGCCGGTCGACCGGCAATCTGTCAAACTGCCACATCAGCCTAACGGCTAGTTTTGTATAGGGGCTATATAAACCCCATCTCTTTGGGGATTTTGGCCAAGTTTTTTAAGGAGAAAAATTTCTGGTTTCTAGAGTTTTTAAAACAAGTTTTCAAAAGTGTTTGGGGCTTTAATTCTTCAATCTTTATTGTTTTAGGTTTTTGAAAAAATCAAAGAAAAGAATATTTTGGGAGATTTGTCTTGGTTTTTCATTCTACATCTTTGCAAGGATTTTCCCAAGTGATTTTCTTTGTTGCTAGTTTTCCAAACACCTAGTTTTCCACACTTGAGCTATCTTCTATCCTAAACTATTAGGATCTTGTTTTTGTGGAAAAAGAAAAAGGAAAGAGGTTTGTGGTTGAGATATACCACTTGTTGTAAACCCTTGATTTCTTGAGTTGCTCCCTCTTTGGTAGAGGTGGAGAGTGTTGTATTGGGTTGTTGGTTTGGATCCCTCTTAGGTAGAGGTGATTGAGTTTGGTTGTAGACCTCTTCGGTAGAGGTGTTGGTTGTTGTATTTGGCTACGGGCCTAACCCCTCGGTTGTGAGGAGGTTGTTGTTGAGAGAGGAGTTTGGTACTCCTAGAGTTGTAAGAAATCCTCTTCGGTAGAGGTTCCCTCGGTGGGAGTTGAGATAGTGGAAATCCTACACGGTGGTGTAGGCGGGGATGTAGAGCAAGGTGCTCGAACCTCGAAACAAATATTGGTGTTTGCGTTTTGATCCATTGTCTCTCTAACTCTCTCTCTTATAATTGTGCAAAGCATCATACTCATCATCATATCATATTTGCTTGTGTTGTGCCTTGCATCTCCTATTGTCATATCTATTATATGCTTGGCTTGATTGTGTGTGCACATTGCTTGTATTGCTCGTGTGTGTGTGCCTAACTTATACTCATCCAACAAGAGCTTCACATAGCGCCTCAACCCATTTCAAGGGGAATCAAGAGGAGTTAGTCCAGAGCCTCGCAAGGGGAATTCGGCTACACTTGTTGAATTGTATTAGTTTGTGCAACATTTGCATTAGCTTCTGCATTTAGCGCACTTAGTTTGCATTTAGTTTCTTAGATTAGCACTTACACCTATTCACCCCCCTCTAGGTGTACTTTCAATTGGTATCAGAGCTAGTGCTCCTGATACTTAGGCTTAACATCCTAGGAGTGATCCATTTGCTTGTTAATCTCATTTGCATTTGTTTGTTTGCACACATTTAGTTTATTCCATGGACTTCATGACCCCACCTAGCTATGATCCTTCCAACATTGACATTTGGAAGTATAGGATGTCCATGTACCTAAGGACCCTAAGTTTGCATGTTTTCCTTGCCGCCACCAAGAGATGTTATCTTGGTGATAGCAATCATATAGGGGCCAATGCACAAGCCCTAGAGGCTATTAGAAGCACTCTTCCTAAAGATTATCTTTTATGTGTTTCTAATCTTGATTCCGCTTTTGCAGTATGGAACAAGTTGACAACAACCACCAACACCTCCAAGCTTCAATTGCAAATTCAACCGGAGGAATCTAGCGGAGAATCCGAGCCACAACAATGCTATATGGTCCAAGGGAATGACTCCCTTGAGGTACATTCGGAATCTCAACTAGATAGTAATGATTGTGCTAGTTCTTCAAATGATTATGTTGATCCCCATGCTTTGAATGAAGAACTTTCCATTGTTTGTGAAAAATTGATAGAAAAATATAATTTGTTGAAAAAGACGAGTCTAGGAACTGAACAAGAAAATAAGAGTTTGCATGCTAGACTTAACAATGTTTTGCAAGAGAAAGTTGAGGTCTATAATGAAAGGGATTCATTGAGATCTCAATTGGAACTTGCTTTAAAAGAAAATAAATTTTTAAAGTCTAAAAATGATTGTGAAACTCTTTGAAGAAAAATGAAAATTGTCTTCTAAAGTTGATTTTGTTTTAAAAGAGAATGTTGCTTTGAAAAACAAAATCATTTCTATTTCAAATGAGTTGAATGTTTGTTTAGATAAGAATATTGTTTTGCAAAATAAAATTGATGCACATGTTTGCCATGCTAGTGTAGCTTCTTCATCTAGTCTACCAAATGCATGTACCTCTTCTTCTAAAATTATTGATGATATTTGTATGCTAAAGAAGAGAGTAGATTATTTGGGCTCCACTATGAGCCAATGTGCCATGAACCACTCACGATTGGAAACCTTGGTTCAAAAGAAACAAGTTCCAACTTCTATGCATGCACACCCTTCACGGCATACACATGCTTCACACGGACACCATCACACGTATGCTCATGTGTACACATGTACACATTGTGGCCGAAAAGGTCATCTTGCTAAATTTTGTTATGATAGATTAAATGTTTCAAATTTAGCAAAGAAATTTGTTTGGGTTAGAGAAGGTACTAACCCCCATGGACCCAACAAGAAGGTATGGGTACCAAAGACCACCCCTCCTATTATTTTTGATGTAGGTGTGGGCTCTCACATGACGTGAGAGTGATGACACCTTGGAGTGGATGCGTTCCGGACTTAAAGGAAATCTATTGGATGCATCACTTTCAAGGGAAGAGATGGTGGAGATGACCACCATGTTTTTGGAGACAAGGAGAGTTGCTTCTTCGGTTTTGGTAACAATCCTTTACTCCCATTTATTGTCTACATGCTTTTCATAATAATCATTCTTAGCATGTTTTAATGTTGTAGCATGTTTTTGATGTCTATGGATTAATATGTTCATTCCATGTTTATTAGATCCTTGACATACATGTATAGTATTTGAGACACACATGCTTATATGAACCCATAATTAGTGTTCTCACTTTTGTTTAAGCTATAATGTACATCATGAATCTAATACATGTGAATTCACATAATAATCATGTTTTAGCTTTCCATGATGACTTTTATCATGATGATTTTTATATGTTTTTGATGCTTCATGTTTTGAGTATATGTTTAGATGTTAGTTTTCATTAAGACTAGTTATATACTTGTACATAGAGTGGGCTACAAATAAATCTATATATGATAAGGATTGAATGCTTATTTGAACCCATTAGATGTGCTAGTATAGCCTAGTTTTGATGATTCGTACATTTTAGACTTGTATTCACATTTTTGGATTCGATTTATGATTATGAGTTTCCATTTCATGTATATGTGTATTTTGCCAAACTTGAAGATATACATGTATACCCTTGAGTCATTTGCCTTTCATGCAAATATCTATTATGGACTCAAAGTGTGTTTAAGGGATATGTATGTATACTTCTTGTGTTGACAAATCATACATATACCTTGAAATGAAAATTGCTTTGATGAAAATTTAGCCTTACATGTTTTCATGTTTATGTGTCAATATTTAACTTCATGTATATGTCCATCTTATCCAAACTATTGACTATACATGAGTATCCTTTTTGAGCCACGTGCCTTTATGCATATATGTATACTTCTTGTGTGGACTCTTTATGTTTTGGATATGTATGTATACGTTAGTTTGTATTAGACATACATATGCCTTGAAGATTAGATAGTTTTTGATGGAATTATGTTTTAAGGAATAATTGAGCTTAATGAAATATTTTTCATGATTATGATCTTCACATATTATTTGTACACTCATATCTATTGCTCATGTTTTGTTTCTCATGAGTTATGCTTTATTGGTTAGAGTGATGATTATCATGTGAATTTCATTTTTGTTTTATTCCTTGCTTGAAGGATTTCGTGCTAGTTAACAAGTTTTCCATTTAACTAGTTGCGGTGTTCTTCATTTTGGTAGTGATTTTCAAACAAAACTACATTTTCAAATCTATCTTTGAAAACCCCTACCATCCAAGGGCGGTAGGATGGGAGATCATGTTCATGTATGCCCTAAATTGAAAATCTTTAAAACTTGAATTATGATTGGGTGGTAGATAATATGATGTATACACTTGAACTTATTGTTATGTCAATTGGTATCATTGAACCTTTCAATTGGTATCATTTTGATCTTCTTGTATACTCATATATGTTTTGTATGTATGTATGCTTTAAATTCCAAGTATATCAATTTCTATTGGTATCTATCTTTCATACATATATATGTTGTGTTTATGCTAGTGCTTGAGTTTCAATTTTGTTTAAATTGATTACTTTTAAATTGTTATCAAGACTATGCATGTCTTTAGTTTGTATTTCATAAAGGGGAGAGAAAATTAATTTTGTACTTCAATTGGTATTTGTACTCCCACTCTTTATGATTAAAAGTTGTTATTTTGAACATATGATATCAACATCAAATTATATGTTTTCAAAATGAAATATATTCTTACAATTGGTATCAAAATTTGTGTTTAGACATTCAAAATTTGTTATGTTTAATTACAATTGGTATCTCAAAATGTTGTTTAAAGAAAATATTCAAAGTTTTGATTTGTATTTCCTATATGCAAGGAGAGCTTAACATCTCTCTTACATATAGATTCATGTTGAGTATATTATAAATTGAGGAGCTTGACAACTCTTCTTATATGATATACGTGTGTAGGGGGAGCTTCACATCTCCTCTTATGCATTACATAATATGTGTTATGTGAATTGGGGCTTGTCATCCCTTCTTCATGTAATGCATA
Source organism: Agave tequilana (assembly GCA_038442645.1). Taxonomy (NCBI): domain Eukaryota; kingdom Viridiplantae; phylum Streptophyta; class Magnoliopsida; order Asparagales; family Asparagaceae; genus Agave; species Agave tequilana. Next base: position 9,821 of record JAVJIF010012032.1, on the reverse strand, counting down.
TGTGTAGGGAAGCTAACTTAGCGTCTTCCTCTTCATGAATGTATATAGCATATAACATTTATTGATCTTTGTTTATTTTCATTTGGTATCAAGATGCTTCATTGACATATTTTAAGTTGATATCCTAATTGATAGTCACCCCTTATTGACTTTGTTTTTGTTTTAGACAAAAAGGGGGAAAACATTGTTCTTAGTGTTGTTGATTGACATAAAGGGGAAGAAAGATTTTTACCCCTCATTTTATTTATGGTTTTGATTACCCCTTTGTTGATGATTGACAAAAAGGGGGAGAAAGATTTATGAAGTTTTATATGCATGTTTATGTTTATGCATATATTATGTTTCAATATCAAGAATATTAAGTTTAATTGTTTATTAACCATTTATTGGTATCTAGAGCTTGCTTTGTTATTGGTATATAGTTGTTATTGGTATATAGAGCTTGCTTTGTTTTGTAATTGGTATCTAGAGCTTGTTGTGTTTTGAATATTCCATTTGATATCTAGAACCATTTATTGTTTATGCATGTTTCATGGTATCATGTTTAGTAACATTCATTGCATTTACTTATTGTTATTATTGTTTATTCGTATGCATGAGTTAAGGGGAGCTTCCTTGAAGCTTATCTTTAATCCATGCATATATAACTCCATGAGTTTTGTCATCATCAAAAAGGGGGAGATTGTTGGCCCAATGGCCTTCCACTCTAGTTTTGATGATGATCAACACTCATGTAGTTATGTTTACTAATATTCTTGTGTTTCTAAGTTTCAGATTATTAACAGGATATTAGTTGGTGATTAGCTTCAACAAGATGATTAGAAGCTATTCATGATGATTCCGGTGCCAAAGCTTAAAGATCATACCTCTGCACTTGGAGAATCACATAGTTTGGACCAAGTCTACTTGAAGATGGAAGATCGACAAGAAGACTTAGGTATCTAGTTTAGAGTTTGAGTTTTAGATCCATATTTGTAAAGCTTAGTTTAGTTGATATGCTCAAGTGCACAAAACACACACGTTTTATGATTTGGTATTTAGTTTTTATGAATAGTTGATCAAAACAAGTTTACTTTATACCTATGTATATTAGATATGTTCTAGATATACATACATGCTTTATCTTGGTAAACAAACTATTTTGACTATCCTATTCATGTTTTGGAAAAATCAAGTTTGATAAAAATACAAGTTTTTGTTTTTGATAAAATTGGCAAGACACAAAATGAATTGATATGTTGATATATTGTCTTGAAATTTTTATCACATGTTTATGTTTTAATATAAAATGATAAAACAAGTTTTATGGAATTTTCAAAAGAGATAAAAGTTTTTTTTCATATAATATTTTTCCCAGTTTTCAGGTCCAGGACTCAACCGGTCGACCGGACCGGTCGACCGGACGTGCACAGATCTGTGCACGTCTGGAGTCACAGGGATCGGTCGACCGGAGCAGTATATCTGCTCTCGGGTTTTATCGGTCGACCGGGCCGGTCGACCGCAGTTGCCCAACGGTCACATTTTTGACCGTTGGCGGTCGACCGGGCCGGTCGACCGGCAGTCTGTCAAACTGCCACATCAGCCTAACGGCTAGTTTTGTATAGGGGCTATATAAACCCCATCTCTTTGGGGATTTGGCCAAGTTTTTTAAGGAGAAAAATTTCTGGTTTCTAGAGTTTTTAAAACAAGTTTTCAAAAGTGTTTGGGGCTTTAATTCTTCAATCTTTATTGTTTTAGGTTTTTGGAAAAATCAAAGAAAAGAATATTTGGGAGATTTGTCTTGGTTTTTCATTCTACATCTTTTGCAAGGATTTTCCCAAGTGATTTTCTTTGTTGCTAGTTTTCCAAACACCTAGTTTTCCACACTTGAGCTATCTTCTATCCTAAACTATTAGGATCTTGTTTTGTGGAAAAAGAAAAAGGAAAGAGGTTTGTGGTTGAGATATACCACTTGTTGTAAACCCTTGATTTCTTGAGTTGCTCCCTCTTTGGTAGAGGTGGAGAGTGTTGTATTGGGTTGTTGGTTTGGATCCCTCTTAGGTAGAGGTGATTGAATTTGGTTGTAGACCTCTTCGGTAGAGGTGTTGGTTGTTGTATTTGGCTACGGGCCTAACCCCTCGGTTGTGAGGAGGTTGTTGTTGAGAGAGGAGTTTGGTACTCCTAGAGTTGTAAGAAATCCTCTTCGGTAGAGGTTCCCTCGGTGGGAGTTGAGATAGTGGAAATCCTACACGGTGGTGTAGGCGGGGATGTAGAGCAAGGTGCTCGAACCTCGAAACAAATATTGGTGTTTGCGTTTTGATCCATTGTCTCTCTAACTCTCTCTCTTATAATTGTGCAAAGCATCATACTCATCATCATATCATATTTGCTTGTGTTGTGCCTTGCATCTCCTATTGTCATATCTATTATATGCTTGGCTTGATTGTGTGTGCACATTGCTTGTATTGCTCGTGTGTGTGTGCCTAACTTATACTCATCCAACAAGAGCTTCACATAGCGCCTCAACCCATTTCAAGGGGAATCAAGAGGAGTTAGTCCAGAGCCTCGCAAGGGGAATTCGGCTACACTTGTTGAATTGTATTAGTTTGTGCAACATTTGCATTAGCTTCCGCATTTAGCGCACTTAGTTTGCATTTAGTTTCTTGGATTAGTACTTACACCTATTCACCCCCCCTCTAGGTGTACTTTGGTCAAACTTCTCAATTGATACTAGAAATAAAGTTAATTATTAGTAATTGCTTATAGAATATATAATACCACTCATGGCTCTTAAAATCCATATTTTCCTCCCATTTGGGCCTTATTCGGCTCTTACAAGGCCTAGTTTAAGCCAATTGGGGCTGAAAGTATAACTTTTAGTCAAACTTCTAATTAAGAATAGAACAAGTTTAATTAATGATAATTATACATAAAACTATGTGGTACTACTCCCAACTTTTGAACCTTATTTCTTACTATTTGGGCGCAATTCGGCTCTTAAAATGCCTAGATTTAGGCCAATCAGAGCTAAAAGTTGGACTTTTAGTCAAACTTCCATATTAAGACTACAAACAAGTTTAATTAGAAGTAATTACACGTAGAAACTTTTTAATACTACTCCGGGCTCTTTAAAACCACGATTTCTCCCCATTTAGGCCATATTCGGCTCTTATAAGGTCTAATTCAGGCCATGGGGTGAAAATTTGACTTTTGGTCAAACTTCCCAATTAACACTTGAAGCAAGTTTAATTTGAAGTAATTATACATAAAAACTATGTAATACTACTCCCGGATCTTGAAAACAGCATTTTCTCCCTATTTGGGCCATATTCGGCTCTTATAAGGCCTAATTTAACCATTCAAGGCCCTTGAAAACTTTATTTTCCTCCCGTTTGTATCCTATTCGACAATATAAGGCCTAGTTCAGGCGAATCAGGGCTGAAAATTTGACTGTCGGTTAAACTTTTTACTTAACACTAGAAAAAGGTTAATTAGTAATAATTGTACATAGAAACTATGTAATGCCACTGTCAGCTCTTGAAAATCATGTTTTCCTCCCGTTTGGGCCCTAACCGGCTCTTATAAGGCCTAATTTAACCAATCGGTACTGAAGTTTAACCTTTGCTCAAACTATCAAGTTTAATTAGAAGTACTTCTATATAGAAACTATGTGATACTACTACTGGCTCTTGAAAATCATGTTTTCTCTCTGTTTGGGCCCTATTCGGCTCTTATAAGGCTTAGATTCAGCCAATCGGTGTTGAAAGTATGACTTTTGATCAAACATCCCAATTAAGATTAGAAACAAATTTAATTTGTAGTAATTATATATAAAAACTACATTATACTACTCCTGAGTCTGAAAACCTCATTTTCTCCCCATTTGGGGCCCTAATCGACTATTATCGGTCTAGTTCAGGCCAACCGGGCTGAAAGTTTGACTTTTAGTCAAACTTTCCAATTAACATAAAAAAAGGTTAATTAGTAGTAATTGCACATAAAAACTATGTAAAACCACTCTCAACTCTTGAAAATCATGTTTTTCTACCGTTTGGCCCCATTCGGCTCTTATAAGGGCAGTTCAAGCCAATATGGGTTAAAGGTTTGACTTTTGGTGATTCCTAATTAAGACTAGAAACAAGTTTAATCAGCAGTAATTATACATAAAATTATGTAATACTACTCTCAATTCTTGAAAACTGTATTTTCCCCCTGTTTGGACCCTATTCAACTCTTATAAGGCCTAGTACAGGCCAATCAAGGCTGAAAGTTTGACTCTTAGTCAACCTTTTCAATTAATACTGGAAACAAGGTTAATTAGTAGTAATTGTACGAAGAAACTATATATTACCACTCACGGCCCTTGAAAACCATGTTTTCCTCCAGTTTGGTCCCTACTCGGCTCTTACATAAGGCCTAATTCAGGCCAATCGAGGTTGAAAGTTTGAATTTTGGTAGAACTTCCCAATTAAAACTAGAAATAAGTTTAACTAGTAGTAATTATGCATAAAAACTATGTATTACTATTCTCGGATCTTGAAAAAACTCATTTTCTCCCCGTTGGGTCTTATTAGCTCTTATAAGGCTTAGTTCCGGCCAATCGGGGCTGAATGTTTGACTTTTAGTCAAACTTCTCAATTAAGACTAGGAATAAGTTTAATTAGTAAAATTATACATAAAAACTAAGTAATACTACTCTCAGCTCTTGAAAACAGTATTTTCTCCCTGTTTGGATTCTATTTCTTTCGCTTTTATAAGGCCTAATTCAGGCCAAATCGGGGCTGAAAGTTTGACAGTGGTCAAACTTTCCAATTAACACTAGAAACAAAGTTAATTAGTAATAATTGAACATAGAAACTATGTAACACCTTTCACGGCCCTTGAAAACCATGTTTCCTCCCGTTTGGTCCTTATTCGGCTCTTATAAGGACTACTTTCGACAAATTAAGGTTGAAAATTTGACTTTTAATAGAACTTCCTAATAAAGACTAGAAATAAGTTTAATTCGTAGTAATTATACAAAAAAATTATGTAATACCCTCAGCTCTTGAAAACTGCATTTTCTTCCTGTTTGGACCCATCTGGCTCTTATAAGGCCTAATTCAGGCCAATCGGGGCTGAAAGTTTGATTTTGGTCAAAATCATAATTAACACTAGAAAAAAAAGTTAATTAGTAGTAATTGTACATAAAAACTATGCAATACCATTCACGACCCTTGAGAACCATGTTTTACTCTCGTTTGGTCCCATTTCGGCTCTTATAAGGCCTAATTTAGGCCAATAGGCTGAAAGTTTGACTTTTGGTCAAACTTACAAATTAAGAATAGAAACAAGTTTAATTTATAGTCGTTATACATAAAAACTATGTAATACTACTCTCAACTCTTGAAAACCTTATTTCTCTCCATTTAGGTCCTATTCAGCTCTTATAAGGCCTAGTTCAGGCCAATCGGGACTGAAAGTTTGACTTCTGGTCAAACTTCCAATTAACAGTAGAAACAAGATTAATTAGGAGAAATAGTATATAGAAACTATATAATACCACTCACTGCTCTTGAAAATCATGTTTTCCTTCCGTTTGGGCCCTATTCGGCTCTTATAATGCTAGTTCAGGCCAGTCTGGGCTAAATGTTTGATTTTTAGTCAAACTTCTCAATTTAGAATATAAAAAAGTTTAATTAGTAGTAATTATATAAAAAAAACTATGTGATACTACTCTCAGTGCTTGAAAACATTGTTTTCTTCACGTTTGGGCCCTATTCGGCTCTTACAATGCTAATTCTGGCCAAACGGGGTTGGTTGGTTAAACTTTCAGATTAAGACTGGAAACAAGTTTAATTAGTAGTAATTATGCGTAGAAACTATGTAATACTACTCTTGGCTCTTTAAAGTCATGTTTTCTCCCTGTGTAGGCCATATTCGGCTCTAATAAGGCCTGTTCAGGCCAATGGGCTGAAAGTTTGATTTTTATCAAATTCCCAAATAAGACTTAAAACAAGTTTAATTAGTAGTAATTATAACTAAAAACCATGTAATACTACTCCCGGCTCTTGAAAATCGCATTTTCTACCCATTATGGCCCTATTCTGCTTTATAAAGCCTACTTTAGACCAATCAGAGCTGAAGTTTACATTTGGTCAAACTTCTTAATTAACGCTAGAAACAAGGTCAATTAGCAGTAATTATACATAGAAACTATGTAATACCACTCACAGCTCTTGAAGACAATGTTTTCCTCCGGTTTGAGCCTTATTCGGTTCTTATAAGCCTAGTTCAGGCCAATCGGGACTAGAAGTATGACTTTTTGTCAAATTTTCCAATTAACATTGTAAATAAGGTTAATTAGTAGTAACAGTACATAAAAAATATGTAACACCACTCTCAGTTCTTGAAAACCATGTTTTCTCCCGTTTAGGCCTTATTCGGCTCTTATAAGGCCTACTTCCGGCCAGTAAGGGCTGAAGGTTTGACTTTTGGTCAAATTTTCTAATTAAGATTAGAAACAAGTTTAATTAGTGTAATTATACATAAAAACTATGTAATACTACTTTCAGCTCGAAAACAGTATTTTCCTCCTGTTTGAACCTATTCGGCTCTTATAAGGCCCAGTTTAAGATAATCGGAGCCGAAAGTTGACTTTTAGTCAAACTCCTAATAAGTATTAAAAATAAAGTTAATTAATAGTAATTGTATAAAGAAACTATGTAATACCATTTAAAGCCCTTGAAAATCAAGTCCCTATTTGGCTCTCATAAGGCCTAGTCCAGGCTAATCGGGGCTGAAAGTTTGACTTCTGATCAAACTTCTAAATAAGAATAGAAACAAGTTTAATTAATAGTTATTATATATAGAAACAATGTGATACTACTCCCGGCTCTTGAAAATCATGTTTTCTCCCTGTTTGGGCTCTATATTCAGCTCTTATAAGGCCAAGTTCCAGCTAATCATCGCTGAAAACTTGACTTTCGGTCAAACTTTCTAACTAAGACTAGAACAAGTTTAATTAGTAGTAATTATACATAACAACTATGTCATACCACTTTCGGCTCTTGAAAACCTCATTTCTCCCCGTTTGGGCCCTAACCGGCTCTTATAAATAAGGCCAAGTCAGGCTAATCGAGGCTGAAAGTTTGATTTTTGGTCAAACTTCTGAAATAACACTAGAAACAAGGTTAATTAGTAGTAATTGTACGTAGAAACTATATAATACCACTCTCAGCTCTTGAAAACCATGTTCTCCTCCTCTTTGACCTACTCGGCTCTTATAAGTCCTGCTGCAGTTTGAATTTTGGCCACACTTCCTCATTAAGAATATAAAAAAGTTTAATTAGTAAGATTTATGCATAAATATTATGTAATACTGCTCTTAGCTCTTGAAAAGTGCATTTTCTCCCCGTCTAGACCTTATTCGGCTCTTATAAGGCCTAATTCAGGCCAATCGAGACTGAAAGTTTGACTCTTAGCCAAACTTCCCAAGTAACACTAGAAACAATATTAATTAGCAGTAATTATACAAAAAATCTAAGTAATAATACTCCGGCTCTTGAAACTACGTTTTCCCCGCGTTGGGCCCTATCGGCTCTTAGAAGACCTAGTCAGGCCAATTAGGGTTGAAAGTTTGACTTTTGGTCAAACTTCTGAATTAATTCTAGAAACAAGTTTAATTAGTACTAATTGTACATAGAAACCATATTTTTCTCCCATTTGGGCCCTATTCGGCTCTTATAAGGCCTAATTAGGCTAATAAGGGCTGAAGGCTTGACTTTGGGTCAAACTTCTAAATTAAGATTAGAAATAATATTAATTAGCGGTAATTATACATAAAAACTATGTAGTACCATTCATGGCCCCTTAAAAATTATGTTTCCTCCTGTTTGGTCCTTATTCGACTCTTATAATGCCTAGTTCAAGCCAATCGGGGCTGAAAGTTTGACTTTTGATCTAACTTTCAAATATGACTATAAACAAGTTAATTAGGAGTAACTGTATATGGAAACTATGTGATACAACTATTGGCTCTTGAACACTATATTTTCTTCCCGTTTGAACCCTATTCGGCTCTTATAAGGCCTAGGTTTAGGATAATCAGAGCTGAAAGTTTAAGTTTTGATCAAACTTTCAAATTAATACTAGAAATAAGGTTAATTAGCAGTAATTATACATAGAAGCTATGCAATACCACTTTCAGCTATTGAAAACAAAGTTTTCCTATCGTTTGGGCCCTAATCGGCTCTACTAAGGCCTAATTCAGGCCAATCGGCATTGAAAGTTTGACTTTTGGTCAAATTTTCAAATTAAGAACAAAAAAAGTTTAATTAGTAGTAGTTATACACATAAACTATGTAATACTACTCCCGATTCTTGAAAATCACATTTTCTCACTGTGTGGGCCCTCGGCTATTAAAAGACCTTATTCAGGCCAATCGAATAATTATGTTTTCTCCCCGTTCAGGCCAATCGGAGCTGAAAGTAGAACTAAAGTTAATTAGTAGTAATTGTGCATTGAACTTATGTAATACAGCTCACTGCTCTTGAAAACCATATTTTCTCCTTATTTAGACCTTTTTGCACTTATAAGGCCTAGTTCAAATAATCAGGGTTGAAAGTTTGACATTTGATCAAACTTCACTATTAAAACTTTAAATAAGGTTAATTTGTAGTAAATTGTCATAGAAACTAAGTAATATTAATTTCAGCTCTTGAAATCCATGTTTCTCTCCGTTAGGTCCTATTCGGCTATTATAAGGTCTAGTTCAAGCCAATTGGGGCTGAAAGTTTGACTTTGGTCAAACTTACCAATTATTACTAGGAACAAGGTTAATTAGTAGTGATTAAAATATAAACTATATAATAGTACTCACGGCTCTTGAAAATTACGTTTTCTCCCCATTTGGGCCCAATCGGCTCTTATTTAGCCTCTTATAGGTCAATTAGGGTTGAAAATTTGACTTTTTGTACTAATTTATAGTACTAGTTAACCTCGTAGAATGTCAATTAATAGTAATTGTACATAGAAACTACGTATTACTTCTTTCGGCTCTTAAAAATCACGTTTTCTCCCTGTTTGGGCTAATATTCGGCTCTTATAAGGCCTAGTTCAATCAAACATGGCGAAAAGTTTGGCTTTTTGACAAACTTCCCTATTAAGACTAGAAGCGAGGTTAAGTAGTAGTAATTGAATATATAAACTATGTAATAGCACTCATGGATTTTGAAAATCACATTTTCTCATTTGGTCCTAATTTGGCTCTTATTTGGCCTCTTTCAGGTCAATCGCAGGGTCGAAAGTTTAACTTTTGGTCAAACTTGCCAATTAAGACTAGAAAATGTTTACTTATTATAGTAGTTATACATAGAAACTTTGTAATACTACTCCAGTACTAAAAATCACGTTTTCCTCTCGTTTGGGCTCTGTTCGACTCTTATAAGGCTCGTTCGGGCCAATCGGGGCAGGAAAGTTTGTCTGTTGATTAATCTCGTAATTAAACATAGAATAAGAATAATTAGTAGTAATAGTATATAGAAACTATATAATACTACTTCTGGTTCTTAAAAAATCACATTTTCTCCCTTTTCAGCCTTATTTGGCTATAATATGCCTAATACAGGCTAATCAGAGATGAAAGTTTTGATTTTGGTCATATTTCCAATTTAGGGTAGAAATAAGGCTATTAGTAGTATTTAGTATATACATTGAATTTATATAATACTACTCATAGCTCTTGAAAAACTATATTTTCATCTATTTGACTTTTGGTCAACCTTCGTAATTAATCCTAGAAACAAGATTAATTAACAGTAATTGTATATAAAAACTATGTAATAATACTTCCGGTATAATA